>OZ005742.1:190710950-190875869 GCA_963930735.1 Dioctria linearis
TCCATGGTCTCATGGTAGAGCGCCTGGGATTTTACAAAACCAAGCGAGCTCGGTTCGATTCCAGCAAAAATCCAACGTTATTTTATTTAAAAAAATCAGCTAAGCCAAGAGCTTGAACAGCTTACAGGGCAGCTAACTTGATGTCATCACCTAGTCAGCCAGAAGGAAAGGAATTCCCCCAAGCAGCTGTGGCGTAGACCAAAACAATTCAAAGCAATTCGGGAAACCAAAGGGGGGGACTCGCGAAAGTTAGTTAATCCTATTTGAAATTTTCGTACTGCCACAATTGATTTAGGAAATAGGTACGTAGATGCTATGACTCAGACACCTACAAGGAAACGAAATTTTAGTTGTGCCTCAGTTCAAACAAATGAAGTAATGTCAACGGCAGTCCAGAATGACATACAACATTCCACTTCAGAGGAAACACCGACCTTTACCGATTTCATTATCGAGCAGAAACAAGGGGATTCAAGGCCATACGTAGCAGTGCAGATATATGGGGTCCATATGTTGGGACTGTTCGATTTGGGAGCGACTCGGATTATCCTCGGAAAGAAAGGGTGGGATTTAATAAGGAATTTTAGAGTCGAAAAAAAACTGAGGAAAAAGAAACAACTGTTTCCGTAGCAAGTGGTCAAAAGTGCGAAGTTTTTGGAACTCTGAGTTTACCAGTTGATCTAAGAGGTAAAATCAAAATTCTATCATTCCTAGTTGTTCCTTCACTGCCACATTTCGTGATTTTGGGGTCGGATTTTTGGTCTACGGTGGGAATTATTGCCAATCTCAAGGAGGGTGAGTGGCATTTTTCCGAAGAAGTAGAAGTTAGTTCTTTGTCGGACGCCGCAAATATATCCTCCTACTCGGAAGGTTTAAGGTCACATTCTCGACTAAATGAGGAAGAGGCGGAGAAACTCAATTAATTGTTGAAAGGGGCCTTTCAGGGCATTGACGAAGGTGTTCGGTGTACCAATAGGGGCGAACATGTGATAAGAATGACCTCAGCCACAATAAAACAACGATATTATCCCGTATCACCTACTGTCCAGAAGCATAATGACCGGGAGCTCGACCAGATGCTCAAAGATGATATTGTTGAACCCTCAGTCAGCCCGTGGGCATCTCCGATTAATCTTGTGAAAAAGAAAGACGGGTCGAATAGGTTCTGCGTAGACTACAGAAAGATGAACAAGGTCACAGAAAAAGATGCTTATACCCTTTCGTATGTCTCGCCAACTTTAGATCGACTTAGGGATTCTAAATACATGATGTTCCTGGACATCAAATCAGCGTTTTGGCAGGTGCCCATGGCTGAAGGGTCCAAGAGGTATACAGCATTCACAGTCCCGAATCGTCGGTTGATTCAGTTTAAGCGTATGCCTTTCGGGCTGAGTAATTCTCCAGCCACATGGCAAAGGCTGGTCGAGAATATACTGGGATCATATCTCGAGCCATGTATGTTTGTGCGTCTGGATGATATCGTTATCATCACACAAGATTTTAAGAAGCATCTGGAAGTGTTGAAAGAAGTATTTCGAAGGATGAAAGATGCCGGACTTAAGTTGGGAAAGGATAAGTGTCAATTCTGTAGACAAGAGCTGCGATATTTGGGATATGTCATTAATGAGAATGGTCTTAGCGTTGACACGGAGAAAGTCCAGAGTATTTTGAGCCTCCTGAGACCAACGAACGTATCCCGCGTTAGACGGATAATAGGCATGATATCGTAGTATCGTAGGTTTGTTCCTAATTTTTCATCTGTAATCGCATGTCTAACTAACCTGTTGAGAAAGGAGAGACAATTTTTATGGGATGAATGCTGTGAGAATTCTTTCAATAAAGTTAAAGAAAGTCTCGTGACTGCTCCTTTACTAAGCTGCCCCAACTTCGAGTTGCCTTTCGTTGTACAGACAAATGCGTCTGATTATGGACTGGGTGCCATATTGTCGCAGCAAAGTCTAGAAGGGGAAAAAGTAATCTGTTTCCTGAGTAGATCCTTGTCAGCAACGGAGAGAAAGTATTCGACCACCTAAAAAGAATGCTAGGCTGTGATTTGGCAATTGAAAATCTTAGGCCATATGTCGAAGGTACTAGGTTCACGATTATCACGGACCACTAATCTCTTATTTGGCTTCACCGCTTGAAAGATCCGAGAGGCAAACTAGCAAGATGGGCTGTTCGTCTCCAACAATTTCATTATGACATTATTCATCGGAAGGGAATGGACCATGCGGTCCCCGACACCCTCTCCAGAGCAATTCCAGACACGGTTGAAGAAATATCAACAGGCGTACGCGTCGATAAATAGGATGAGGGTATGAAAGAGCGAATACCTAAGTCCCCAGAGCACTATAAATCTTGGGCGTATCGAGATGGGATAATCTATAAAAGGACTAACGTAAAGTATCCAAGACTCGCGGCAGACGAGGATTTTTGGCGGGAAATCGTCCCGAAGGGTAATCATATGGTCTTAATTAAAAAAAGCTCATGATGATGGAGGACACGTTGGGGTGAGAAAGACCCTGGTCCATGTTTCTAAGAGATATTACTGGCCCAAGATGAAGTCGGATATTTCATGATACGTTGCGCATGTGCAGAGATTGTCAGGCGGTTAAACCGGATTTAGAGCGCCCCAGTGGGTTGATGCAAACTAGCACTTATGTTACCAGGCCAAGAGACATGGTGTGCATAGATTTGATTGGTCCTCTTCCTAGGTCGTCCAGCGGACATACGTTCATCGTAACAGTGGTGGACTACTTCAGTAAATTTACCTTATTGTTTCCCTTGCGATCCGCAACAAGTAAGGCAGTTACAACTCTCATAGAAGAATATGTAATATTGGTATATGGCGTACCGAAATGGCTGGTTAGTGACAATGGCGCACAGTTCAATAGTCGCGAGTTCATGGCAATGATGGAATCATACGGCACTACCCTGAGTTTCACAGGTAGGTATCACCCTCAAGCAAATCCATCGGAAAGGGTGAATCAAGTGGTGAAAACTATGTTAACAGCGTTCGTCAAGGACAACCATAGAACATGGCATACGATTTGCCAAACATACCGTGTGCTATAAGAAGCTTGGTATATGAAGCCACAAAACTCACTCCATATTTTGTGCTTTTTGGACGGGAGATGTACTTGAAACGAGAGCCTTCACAAGTCCCAGAGGAGGGGTTTCTTCCTGATCGATCGGAAGATTTGACCAAAAGAGCGAGAGAAATGGAAACCATAGTAGAGGATGTAAAACAGAGACTCCGGAAAGCTTCTCAGGTGGGAGCCAATAGATACAGTTCGCGCAGTCGGAACATTAGCTACGAGGTCGGGGATTTGGTCATGAGGAAAATTTATGTTATATCAAATGCAAGCGATTTTTGCGCCGCTAAGGTGGCACCGAAGTTTGTAGGACCCTTCATAGTTTTAGGAAAAAAATCATCTGTGACATACGAGTTGTCCGATGTGAAAGATAAAGCTTGTGGAGTTTGGCACATCAAGGATCTGAAACGATTCCATCCAAACGAGTGATGAAACAAATAGGTAAAAAGTTGATAAAGGAAAATTTAGGAAATATTCCGGAAAGACCTGTTTTTTTTAAACCTTGGATTAGGTTATCCTAGGTATACCGTTCGGAATTAACCGCAAGTTAAATTCATCCTAGTTAAGTTAGATGGTTGGCAGCAATATATCCGATTCGAGTATGAGCTTTTGGAATTTTTTTTTCTACATAATTGTCAGCCTCAGAGATACTGGGACAGATTCTCTTGAGTACTGCAATCATCTTGCCCACATACATAAATCTATCAGAATAACTATTTAACTATTTACTAAAAGGATATACGAATCATAGAATCTACAAGAAAGTATATATGTCGCATATAACGATTTCCTGGCCATAATACCAAACATAGAACCAAACCTTATATGATGTAAAGAAACCGCTCAATATAGATGAAACGTCAGAGCAGAGATTATTCCATGCATCTGACCGAGTAACGGCTTTTGCAGTCATTCTAATTGTAACACGTCTCCTTGAAATAGTAAAATAAGCAAAATACTCTTACCAACTGCCTGTACTAGCATAGTCATACTAGCTGATATACTTCTCTCAATCTTGAAGTGGTCCCTTGTGTTTTTGTGGGAATGTGAGATCGGTACATTTTTAGAGTTGAGGTTTCTCTGAAAAGAATAGGATAATAGCGAGTACTAAGAGACCGCCCGACATATTCGTAGTCTTAATTAAGATGAGTTAAGGTATTGTGTAACAGAAACGGAAGGTAATATTGCTAATGTACTAGTGACACCACTTTAGATGTTGTATCAAAACAAACCTAAACATTTATTCGAATAAAATATCACTTTCAGTAGTCCTAGTACTCATGGGAGAATAAAAGTGAAAAAACTGCGAAACCTATTTGATGGTGGCGAAACCTCTTGAGTAATCGGGCTTTTAATAACCAACTAATTGAGGCGAAGATATTTCAGTTTCGAGATTGGTTTGAATATTTACTTTTTTGACTTTTAAGACTTTCCGCCAATCATGGCATGGAATATGGATCACGTGAGGATTTTTAGCCGTCGTCGGCCACATTCCGCACATGTTGTGTGAAAAGGAGACAGAGCAAGTGACACAAATATACCCGCGACAGTACACAGTTTGTTCCTGAAAGTCTCGAGAAGCGGAGCTCGTGTTCAATTATATATAAAAATATAAAATAGTGACACCATCTTGACGGTAGCCCATCAGAGTTCTTTTGCAAAAAGTATAAGTGGCGACGCTGGGAATTTTACTTTCGATTTCTCGACCAAAGGAGGGACCTAGGAAAAAATCTTGCAGTTTTGATAACTGTTCTGTGTCCATTTTAGTACCCAACGACTGGGGAGTGCTTTGATATTCAGAAGATCACACCAGTCCCAATTTTATATCTCTTTATTGTTTAAAATTTCTTTACACAGTCGTTTATACTTGGCAGTAATGATCTGAAGGCCTGACCTCTCACGGGGGGACTCTTCAGATCACTTTCTTATTTTACGTGTAGGAAAACTCTGACCTTTTTCCAGTAACAACAGATAAATTTATTTGGTTTCTCCCTCCATCGATTTATTGGAAGAAACCAGTAAAAAATCTATCGACCAATCAATTCCTTCGATATTTGAAAAAGATGCTATTCTCAGCAATAATTGGCTTAAGGGGAAAAAGCGCATAAATCGGATGAGTTCAAGTACTTTGAGCTCATCGCACAAAAAATCGTAAATCGCTTGCGTCGGCGATATTGGTTTTCGTGGAGAAGTAATTTCAAATCGCATAATTCATGTGCGTTCAAGTACTTTAAACTCATCGCGGGAAAATTGTTTACATCGGCGTTATCGGTTTTCGTGAAGAAATATTTTCGAAGGTGAAATTCGAGTTACTATTGCATTGGAGGAATTTTGTATGAGAAAGTAAACAATGAATTGCTTGAAAATAATTAAGAAAGAAATTTATGGTTTCATGCTAGTGCGATGCATGTTTTTTAAGATTTCAGATTTTGAGATGAAATGAGAATGTTTTGAATTTCAGGGTAATTTACAGATAACGAGCGATGTTTGTGCGTGGAGCCACTATGGTGTAAGGTGACGCGTATAGCGAGCGCTTACAGAAACATCCCCCTTAGAAAAGAAAGTTGCATTTTGTGAATGAAGTTTCGTTGTCGAGAATAAAAGGAATTAAATGGACGCGGATGTGTTATCGAAATAACTAATAATATACTTATACATGTTTTAAACTAACTATAATGATAATAAAGTTTACATACAAAGAAATTTTTTTTTTTAACATTTAATTAAATTGGAAATTACTGCTATATATAAATGTACATAAGCATAATAATATGAATATATATATGTGTATCTTCTTTTCTTTCTCTTTTTTTTTTAATTTTGATAGCTAGATATAATAATATGTACGTAAACTAATAATATGAATCTATATATATACCTATATATGTTTCTAACGTTGTTTACATTATTTGCGACTTATCTGTCCCTGTGCTCTTACTAGTTTTTCTTTCTAATGTTAATTTTAGTGGTTGGCTCGAGCCGGAAGAAGGTTGAGGTTTCATATCTAGTGAGCTTTTTGTTTGTTTTACACAATTACACGTCAGTTTCTTCCACACAATCAGACTTGTAAGGGCAATTAATGCTGCTACGGTAATGTAGATTATCTCATATTGCTTTTGTTTTTTGAGAGCTTCGCTTATTGCTTTGAGTTCATTGTCATTATGGTATTTTAGCACTTGTGTTGGGTATCCATTGGATATGAGATGTTAATTTAGGTCGTGGTTGACCGATATATTTTGCGAAATATTTATAGAGGGCAGGTAGAAGCTATTTGTACGGGATGCACGGGTATTGTGCGGCTCAAGGGTTAATTCCTTAGACCTAATATAACAGCCTGACGTTATTTTTAATATACCGCTTCCGCTGACATGTATGGGAGTGCCCAGGGGCGGATCCAGGATTCTTGTGAGGGAGGGGCGCGTTTAAAAACGGTACAAGCTGGAAACAGATCAAAAGTTCGAAGATACTCGCCATCAATCGCAAATGTGAAATACATAAAATTTATCATTAAGATACGTGTCGATCAGATAAGTCAGCGGCTACCACTCGAAACGAAGTAAGTTGCTCAACATTAAACTTTTGCCACTCGCGAAACTCAAATGAGGTGTTAAATTATTTATTTTGTTTTAGATTCTATATAATGGAAGCGTAAAACTTCTAAATCACCCATTGTGGTTAGTAAAAATAGGGAAACACATTTCGAGCAAATTGACGAATTAATAATAAATTGTAACTTTACAAAATACAGGAATTAAAAGGATACGTACTTTGCATCTACTAAAGTCAAGAAAGTATGATTTTTGTTTGTATATTATTAAGGCAAGTTAAGAAGATACCTTAAGATGCAAAGCACAGCATGGCAGGAAGTTGATAGGGAAATGAATTAGACTGTCCATATTCACACAGTTCGGGATAAAAACCATCACGAAATTTTACTACATGGCCGAAAGTAAGTTGATGGGCGGTTTGCTGCACGAGTTTTGCGTGCAAGAATTATTCTGCAAGGGATCACACGATATATTTCGTTAAAACATTGACCACGCATATAGCGGTAATCCATCATAGTGGCGTTATTCGAGTGAGTCGATATTTCAAGTTATTGTCACATCGCCAGTGAGCTTGAAGGCTCTTTTTGGACAATATCCAATGAAGGTAAGACTGTGCGACTAGCCTCGGGCCCAGATATGGAAATTATATAATATTCGAGGTCTGGTGTAGGATTTGTAGAGGAGCTCTAGATTCGATGGGTTGAAATATTTGTGTCCAGCTTAGCTTACAGAAAATATTAAAGCCAAGAATGTAAAAGACGGTGTATCGCAAATCAAGGCTCCATCAAAAGTAATGGGAGTGAAAAGCTTTGATCTTGCTTCAAATAGATGAGTCAGCTTTGGCACTTAGATGGCTTGAATTCGACGCGAATCGCTTTACTCCTAGGGAGAACACGATCGAGGTCGTTTTTCATTGATCTAATAACGCAATCTCGTTTGACAAATGTGACATTAGCTCCGGAGTCCATAAAAGTATCAACGGCAAAATTTAATATTATGAAGGTTATATATATTGAATGATCTAATCAAGCCGTCTCGTTTGGCAGATATGGCATTCTGTCTGGAGTCCCAAGAATGTCAAAAGAGTAAGCAAAATCAAGGCTACTGTCATAGGCAAAACTATGGATTGGATTAAAAGTACGGGAAAGTATATCGTTAATGAAAATTAAGAAGAGAGATAGCGGAGCCCTGGAACGTCTCGGCATTTATATACTGAGGTTCTGGTGAAACCACATCTAGTACAACAGGTATTATGCGATCAGGGATAATACTTTCAATCTATAATAGAAGATGAGGGGAGAAACCAAGTGATTTAAGGTTAACTAAAACAGCTGGATGCCAGACTCTATCAAAGACCATTTAAATATCTAGAGCAACGATTTCGTGGCTACAAAACACCATTGTGCACGGTTCGAATGTTCCGTAAGAAAAGTGAGCATGTCTCCAGTTCGGAAGCCAAAAATGCCGATCATTGATGAGTTGTTTGGTTTCTAGATACTTTATTAATTTGGAGTTAATGATAGATTTAAAAAGCTTTGAAAGAATCGAAGTGATTACAATTGGTCGATAACTTGAGGTATCTCCACCCACATCTTTCTTGGGAATAAGCTGAACGTGAGCCATTTCTCAACCATTTGGAAATTTTCCTGTCGAATATTACAAGTAGAATAGTTTGCCCAAAGGTTTAGCTAAAGATGAGGCACAGCCCTTAATTAACATGGGTGAGACACCATCAGGACCTACGGCTTGATCCCCTTAAGGACCTTAAACACATCCCTCTTACGGATGTGTATTGGCTGTTTTATAGAGAATTTGAAGCGAATCTACCAGTGAAGATACTAACTTGATCAAGGGAGTCAGCAACCACTTCACCGATATTAAGTAGTGAAAGTATAGGGGAATTGCTGAAGTTGTTCTTGATGGTCTTGACTTGGGACCAGATGCCTTTGCTATTCTATTTTGATCAAAAGAAATTTTTCTCTTACGCGCCAAAAGCAGACTCTCTCGCTTTTATTATATTACTTGGTTAAACTGATCGTTAAACCAAGAGCGATTTTACTGTTGTTGAGATCTGCTGTAAGAATACGGAATATATTCACGCTTGCCAAGACTTCTCTAAGGTTCTGATTTAAGATTTCCCAATCAGCATTTAATTTTTTTTGTTTCAGGTTTTAGCTAAATATTGACTATTGCAATTTACGAAATAATAAAATTGTTTTTCCAAAATAAATGTCTTGCTTTAAATGTAATAACTCACTACATCAATATACAATGATTTGTTTGCCGTTGTGTTTTCAATTAAAACAAATCCCCCATCGTTTTTACCCGAATAAGTTCTGCTTCAAATTTAACGTTTCCAGAAATTTTTATGTCTTGTGCAAAAAGTGCAGTAGAAGAATTCAGAAGATTCACTGCAAGTTTTTTGTGGTCTTCAGGGAGGGGCGCGCGAGTTACAGGAACAGCATAACATATCCATAAAATAATAACTTCAAATATTAATCATTACCCATTTAATTTACAAAAACAGCATAAAACCTTTCTGCTGACATAGTTGAGAACGGCTCACATAAGTAAGCCGACACCACAAAAGTTCCATAGACCGGCAGACACCAGTTTCCTGTAAAAGCACTAAACTTGCATTTTCTCACATTGTAAAAGAAGTAGAATTTAGATTTTGAACAACAAGAAAAGTTCAGTTGTAAGAAGTAAGCGGTAAATAAAAGTCATTTTCTTTAATATCTAAAACGGGTTTTAATTATTTTTTTTTGATAACCAAGCTTGTGAATATCATAACTGGCGCAGTCGGTAGGATGAGATAAATCATCCTCACGGAATTATTCGATTAATATATTTACGTTAATAATAATCGCGACGGATTATCGTGAGCATTATTGTTGTCAAAGGAATATTGGCAAAAAATCGTGAAATTAATTCGATCAACCGTGAAAACAATCTTAGATTTTGAATTCGTGTTCGCATAAACAAAACTAAAACGAGAGTATATCGTAAATTAGAATTCCCCATAGTCGACGGGTAATTGACAAAAATCGCGAGAAGTTCAAATTACTAAGACAGAATAAGTGATATTAACGAGTGATACTATCGAAGGCAAATCGATAAATCTTCATTAGAACACAAGGAACGAACCTTGGTGAGTTTTAACTCTTCAGTTCGAGGACCTACTCAACCCGATCAAAGGAAAAGTTATTGAATACAACAACATACAAGGTTTCCCCAATTATCTTCATTCACGCTGTTAAATCGAAGAAATGTGGAAGTACCTTATTGTATGGCATATGTAAGTCAAAAGTTCTGAATATTTTTTATCCTTTATATATTATCATTTTCTATGACCAGTTTTACTAATAAAGCCTTTAAGCCAAGAAAGAATTCAACAACTCCTTATCCAAGAAATTCTAGTATAAGTTTTTTAAAATATACTATCAGTGAAAGTGATATACCCGATAATTTGTTACAAAGTGAAAATAAAAATACCAATACGTGCGAATTAAATAATTTTCGATGCAATAAGCTTAATTTACAAGATAGTGCGGGAAAATTAGATACAATTTTTGAAAATTCTGTCTACCTTAACCAACCAATTAACATAAACCTAATAATGGAAAACGAAGTAAATGATGGTGTTCCTCAAATCATCCCTAACAATGCAAATAATGCAGATAACAATAATCCCGTTGATATCAATGCCATATTCAATTCACTTAAAGTGCCAGACGCTATTAAAGATTTGCCGAGATTTGACGGCAATCCCAGATTGCCTTATGAATTTATAATAATTGTGAAGAAATTTTGTTGGTAGTTTCTAGACTCGATGGAACACCCCAAGCGCGAATTTTGCTACGTGCCATAAGAAATAAAATAGAAGGCCAAGCAAACGAAGTTTTGAACATGTACGGAACGAATCTTGATTGGGATCAAATTAAGAATAATTTGATTCTACACTATTCAGATAAACGTAACGAGACATCGTTAATTAGGGATCTCCATAATTTAAGGCAAAATAGTAAAGGTGTTGAAAAATTCTACAGTGAAATCATTGAAATTCTTGCAACAATGTGCAACCATATACAAATTCACGAAAGAGACGCTAACGTAATAAAAGCAAAAAGAGACTTATATACGGAAATGTGTTTAACCACATTTCTAACTGGTCTAAAAGAGCCTTTAGGGTCCACCATTCGAGCTATGAGACCCGAATCTCTACCAGTAGCCTTTTCTTATTGTATTAAAGAACAAAACATTTTCTATGTAAAGACAGAATCGAATCATGATAGGCAGCCGATAAATAGAAAACTCGTACGACCAGTTATTCCTCCAATTAGTAATCTTCACTTCGGCCCCAGAAATTTTACACCACAACAACAGTTCTCACGCCCTATACAACCTGTTCGACAATTTACCAATTTCAATACTCATAATTTTACACACCGACAACCGAATACATTTAACAGACAACTGCCTCCACTACAGCAAAGGCAGAATTCATTCTCTAACCAGACTAGATTACCTAGACCTGAGCCTATGGATACTAGTTCTGGCTATACCCAACAAAAAGCACAAAATTCAATGCAGTATCATAAACCCACCACCAGTAAATTTTTCAAGCAAAACTCCCCAAATTTTGCGAGTGAAGAACTATTCAATACAACAGAAGATAGTGTTGATATAGACCAATTTGAAGACTCTGGCAACGATAACGATACTCAGTCCTGCTACCAGCAACACTTAGAGAAATATTATGAACAACTTCATAACCAGCCGGTTGAAAACGGAGAATTGGATGACGGAAATTTTCCTATAACCGCCTCAACAAGCCAATCGGGTACTTAGATATTAACAAACACGGTTTTATACTACCATACATTAATATATCTTCCCCATTTGGACGACCGTTAAAGTTCCTAATCGATACAGGAGCATCCTCCTCTTTCTTAAGTCCGGAATTTATCCACCAAAAGGACTTAATATATACAGAGCCCACTGTTATAACCACCGTTTTGAATAAACATATACTAGATAAACAAGTAACACTACCCAACTTCATAGAATTTAACCAGCCAGGAGAAATTCAATTTTTAGTTTTCCGTTTTCATGGATATTTCGATGGCTTATTGGGATTGGATACACTCACTGCATTAGGCGCAAAGGTCGATCTCGCAAATCAAGTGTTAATAACTAAGAATTCCACTATTCCAATACAATTTAAACCAAATTTTATGTCCCAGAAATACGAAATCCCAGCTAATTCGAAATTGACGGTCAAAATACCAGTAGACATACAATCTGGAGACATTTACATTAAAACAATAGAAACTAAACCTAATCTATTTATTTCTGAAGGAATATATCGAGCAACAGAATGGTACAGCATAGTTGAAGTAATGAACTCTTCTCATAATACTCAAACGTTACTTGTCGAACAACCGCTAAAAGTAGAACCAACGTCCTCCATTAAACTCACAGAGATTAATACCTTCGATATTCAGTATGACAACTCAGTTCATGTCACTACTCCTGTAGAGAATGTCACTAAACTCATTCGTACATCTCATCTTAATTCTGAAGAAGAGAAAACCCTGTTTAAAATATGTAGAGAATACGATGACATCTTTTACAAGGAAGGACAACAATTAACCTTTACAAATAAAGTAAAACATTCTATCCCCACGGTAGACGAAATACCCATCTACACAAAATCTTATCGGTACCCTTATATCCACAAGCAAGAAGTGCAGAGACAAATTAGCGATATGCTAGAACAAGGAATAATCAGACAAAGCTATTCGCCTTGGAGCTCTCCCGTCTGGATTGTTCCTAAGAAAAAAGATGCCAGTGGCAGACAAAAATGGCGTCTTGTTATAGACTTTCGTAAACTGAATGAGAAAACGGTTAGTGACCGTTATCCACTTCCTAATATCAACGAGATATTAGATAAACTAGGAATGTGCATGTACTTTTCTACCCTTGATTTGGCGTGCGGATTTCACCAAATTGAGATGAATCCTCGTGATATCGAAAAAACTGCCTTCACGGTAGAAGGAGGTCACTATGAGTATGTTAGAATGCCTTTCGGGCTGAAAAATGCTCCATCGACATTTCAAAGAGTGATGGATAACGTCTTAAAAGAATTACAAGGGCAGATATGCCTAGTATACCTAGACGATATCATATTTTTCTCCACTTCACTGCAGGAACATGCAGAGAATTTAAAGAAAGTTTTCGATAGGCTACGAGAAGCAAATATGAAGATTCAGTTAGATAAATCTGAATTCCTTCACAAGGAAATTGCCTTTTTAGGACACATCGTCACAACAGACGGAGTAAAACCAAACCCTGATAAAATTAAGGCAATTAAAGAGTTTCCAATACCTAAAACCCAAAAGGAAATTAAGTCATTCCTTGGACTTCTTGGGTATTATCGCAAATTCATAAAAGATTTTGCAAAGCTTACCAAACCTCTAACCGAGTGCCTAAAGAAAGGAAAAAAAATAGAGCTGAATGATCGTTACATTAGAACGTTCGAACTTTGCAGAGATCTACTAATAAACGACCTCATCCTTCAGTATCCGGACTTTAGTAAACCCTTTGTACTAACAACCGATGCTAGCAACTATGCTATAGGAGCGATCTTGTCGCAAGGTCCCATTGGCAGTGACAACCGGTGTGCTATGCTAGCAGAACCCTAACCGATTCCGAAACAAACTACTCAACCACCGAAAAGGAACTCTTAGCGATTGTATGGGCTACAAAATATTTCCGCCCTTATTTATTCGGAAATAAATTCAAAATCGTCACAGACCATAAGCCACTGGTGTGGTTGATGAGCCTCAAAGATCCTAATTCAAGATTAGTACGATGGCGACTCAAACTTGAAGAGTTCGACTACGAAACAGTCTACAATAAAGGGAAACTAAACACAAACGCGGATGCGTTGAGCAGAGTAATACCCGAAAACAGCGAAACTCCTGAGAAAGTTGAATTAAATTTCAACGAATCAAGAACTCACACCTCAGTACAGGGAACCAGCGGGTCAACTATACACTCCGCGGAGGAAAACCTCGACGATGGTATACCAATCTCGGAACGCCCCTTGAATGAATTCAATCTCCAGATAATCTTTGAAAAATCTAATAGACAACCCCAACATCCTTGGAAATGCCATTCAAAAATAAGCAAAGGCGTACTATTCGTATGAGCAGCTTCACAGAAGAAAGCGTAACGGCTATTTTCAAAAAGTATCTACCACCCAAACGACTAATAGCAATATACAGCGACGATGACACATTTAAAATAATTCAAACAGTCTACTCTAAATTTTTCGCTAGATGTAAGACTATGAGACTACTTCGCTGTACCGAAAATTGCAAGAAATAACCAACAATGATGAACAAGATAAACTTATTAACGATTACCACCTTAATAACAACCATAGAGGAATAACCGAGACCTTAATGCATCTAAAACGAGAATATTTCTTCCCTTTCCTAAAAAATAAATAACCCAAATAATTAATAGCTGCGATAAGTGCCAAACTTTGAAATATGATAGAAATCCTCCAAAAATAAAATATTCGATTCCAGAAACCCCTGAAAAACCACTAGATATCATACACATTGATATTTATAGTATCAACCATCAACTAGTCCTCACATTAATAGATAAATTCTCGAAATTTGCAGCTGCCTACACACTAAATGCTAGAAATAGCCTCACAGTAATCAAGTCCCTAAAACATTTCCTCAGCCAACATGGAATTCCGAAAAAACTAGTGTCAGACCAAGGTGCAGAATTCACTTCAACCATTTTTACAGACTTCTCCAAACAATACAATATAAACCACCATAAAACTTCCTTTAACCAATCTAGTAGCAATTCTCCTGTCGAACGTATGCACTCTACCCTAACAGAAATATACAGAATAATACATGACAAACAAAACAACAGAGATCATGACGAAATCTTAAACGATGCAATCATAACCTACAATAATGCCATACACTCTGCGACAAAACATACTCCGTACGAACTTTTCACTGGTAGAACGCATAAGTTCAACAAAATTTAAGGTATAACAATAATCATGACTACTTAAGTAAACTAAACGAATTTCAAGCCCAATTGTACCCCTTGATTAAAGAGCAACTAGCAAAACGGGTCACCAAAAATATTAACAGACTAAACGAAACCAGGGAAGAACCCCCAAAACTTAAAGAAGGATCCATTATATTCCGAAAGGAATGTAGGCGCAACAAACTAACCCCTAGGTTTAGCAAACATAGAATTAAAAGTAACAATAAAGTAACAATTATAACAAGCCAAAACAAAAAATTACATAAGTCAAAATTAAGAAAAAACGCAAATTACAGGCTGACGGTGACGCAAGGACAAAAAATGGAGCTATTAGACCTTAACAACAACCATGGGCTTCTCCCAATGAGATTAGGACAAACGAAGATGATACACACATACCATAACTTACTGCACATAATAAGACTCGAAACCTACCAACAGACTATAGACAGAATAACGATCTCAATAGACCAACTACATCATTTGGACGAACTGAAGGATGCGCTAAGTATAACAAAACTTAAACTGAGAGAATTACGACAAAAACTTCACATATTAACACCTAAACTAAGAACCAGAAGGGGAATAATAAATGGGTTAGGAACAATAATCAAAACAATTACAGGAAATATGGACGACAACGACGCCATCCGCCTGAACAAAGAAATAGATAATATACTTTCAAACCAATCTAATATCAAAAACGAAGTTAATAGACAGACATTAATTAATAAACAAATGATAGACAGATTTGATAATATCACAAACCATATTAACAGTCAACAGGAAGTCATCGAAAATTATTTAAATCACGCACAAGACAAGATAAGAAATAAAATTAGAATAGAAGACGACATAATCAAACAAATGCAATATTTTAGCCAGATTAATTACAACATAGATCTATTGAATAACCACCTAACTGATATAGCAGAATCCATAACACTTTCTAGAATGAATATAGTACCAAAACAAATTTTAAATCCGAATGAATTAACAGAAATATCTCAAATTTTTGAAAATCAGTCCATAGATATTAGATCTGTCGAACACATGTACGAACTTCTTGGCCGATATTGCACAACGAAACATATTCCTTCTTCCACTTGATCCCGCTACCAATAGAGAAAATCAAACAAATAATTACCAAACCCTATGCAATCCTTAATTCAGAAAATATTCAGTACTTTGACGAAAAGTGTCCATACATTGAGGGAACATTCTACTGCAAAGAATCACTACATAAGAAGAAAATCAACGAATCTTGGTGCATAGCGAAAATCATCAACAACCTACCTGCAGAATGTCAATTATCAGAAGAAACCGAGATTAGCCAAATATTTAAACCGAAACCAGACTATATCCTATTAGTCAATGTACCAGACACAACACTACGGACAACATGTGAACCAGGTCCCCAAAAATTCAACGGAACATGGCTAGTTCATCTTCAAAACTGCGTAGTAGAGATCAATGGTATAACCTACGGAAATCAAGATAACATCCACTGGGATGACGTCTACATCTACCCATCCACATTTGGCAGAATAAACACAACAATAGCAACAGAAGAGTTAAACTTACAAAAACTCAAAGCTTACCATCTACAAAATAGAGAAGATTTAGAAACCCTGGAAGTAAGAACCCAACGAAAGGACATCATTTCATATACAATAATTGCCACCTTCAGCTGCACCACGACTATCATCTTGATGTACCTAGTAAAACAGAAAAAGTCAAATCCACCAACATCCTACAGGCACCATCCAAAGAAGGAGTCATCCCAACCACCGTCGTATTCGCTCCTGCAGAAGAATCCCCGAAAATCAATTTCCTCTGGCAGTCGCTTCATCCTAAGGAGGGAGGAGTTACAGGAACAGCATAACATATCCATAAAATAATAACTTCAAATATTAATCATTACCCATTTAATTTACAAAAACAGCTGACATAGTTGAGAACGGCTCACATAAGTAAGCCGACACCACAAAAGTTCCATAGACCGGCAGACACGAGTTTCCTGTAAAAGCACTAAACTTGCATTTTCTCACATTGTAAAAGAAGTAGAATTTAGATTTTGAACAACAAGAAAAGTTCAGTTGTAAGAAGTAAGCGGTAAATAAAAGTCATTTTCTTTAATATCTAAAACGGGTTTTAATTATTTTTTTTTTGATAACCAAGCTTGTGAATATCATAACTCGCGCCCCCCGCGCCCCCTAGCTGGATCCGCCACTGGGAGTGACTATATTTCCGCATATGGCATCAAGAGTGCCTTGTGCGTTGAGGACAAAAATCCAATGGTTCGGTTGCGATAACTGTATCCAATAGTTTGTTGCGGGCAAACTACGGATATCGCAATCTTGAGGTATTTAAGTTACATGTTGAAGAAGTTTTACTTCACACAGACTTTGAGTTGAGCGTGAATTAAATATGGGGTGTATTATACGGCAAAGATAATAAGCTAGATTATGGGTCACACAATTACTCAAATCGAGTTTGTTGAGAGGGAAATATTGTTCACGGCTAAGATCAATGAGCAGATACTCTACTGATGGTTGGATATAATTAAATATATGTTGTTTGGTGTTGGGGGTTGGCAATGGTTTTACTTTAAATAGTTGGTAGCTAGTAGTGGATGGAAGTCGTATTTCAATTTCGAAAATAATTTTATTATTTATAGTTGCTGTACTGACATGGCTAATTTGGTAAGGTTGTACAATTTGATTTTCAGCTTGGGAAATCGGCAAAACAGTGTTTGGGGGTAAATTGTCTTGTATATCAAGAAGCAACTGTTTGATTTGGATAGGTGTAATTATGGAAATATGCAGGTTGCCGTATCTAACGTCTATGAATAGATCCACGAGGTGGTTAAGAGTGTATTGGTGACGCATTAGAACGAGAGTAACATGAGAAACTACTACTACTCAATTACTACCCTATGTGTGCCAACCTCTTTATTGAATCTAACTAGGGTGTCCCTGAACCTTTTGAGCTTTTCCTCGATGTGATCGACCTGGTTTTTGATATTAAATCTGGTTTTATTAAAGACATTTGTTGTGCTTTCCAAAATGAGGTTTGGTTTTTGATACGGTCCAATAGATAATTATTATTATAAGTTAAATTATTTATTTTTTCCTGATAATATTGGGCATCGTTGTCATCTAATGTGCCGAATAAGGGTTTGCTTACACTCCCTATGGCGTTAAATAGCCCTCTTTTTGATCACGTGTTACCTGGTTTTAACAATTGTTCCCTGAGCCCAATATCAGACATTGTTGTGTTAATAACTTGTGCTACTCCTTGACAGTATCTTAGTTCTTCTACCTTAGTACCTATATTATCACAAAGTGTGGAAATGTGTGACGCATATTTCTGTAGAAGAGTGGTCTCATACAGCAAGTTTTTCAGGCTTTCCATTCGTAGCTGTATAGGCCAACGTCTCCCACTTCTTCGAAGTAGATGCCAGAGTTAGTGTTAAGCTTCGTAATCGTCACGGGGTCTTCTGCACATACCATAGATATGCTTCCAATTATGATGAGGACGATGAATATAATTGACCTGCAATATGGTTTTCCTGATTTTTATTCAGTCAATAAATGCCTTAAGATTGTTGTTGTGCACTGTTTTATTTTTATTTTTAACTTTAATTGTCGTGTTTTCACTAGAATTTAATTGTGTTATCTCGTAAGGGCCGGACCATAGAGGATCGAATTTGTTCTTACGGGCATAGTTTTTTAAGAGCACTTTTTCTCCGATACTGAAAGTTTTTGGGTTTTGAATTTTTGTCATAATTGCTTTTGCTCTTTTCCTTTTGACTCAGAAGAGTTTCTTTAGCTATCTTGTAGCCATGCTGAAGCCGGGCCTTTAACTCATTCACATAGTTCTCGTAATTATAACAGGTCTTTGGTTCGGATTTTAGTGGTGATGGAATGGTAGCTGCGAAACCATAGAGGATCTCGTGGGGGGTGTAGTTGGTACTTGAATGTTGTGTCGTGTTATATACGAACCTAGAATAGGGTACCCAAGAATCCCAAGTTGATACGTCTCTGTTGACGTAATGTCGCAAATATTCAGCGAGGGTTCTGTGGGATTGTTCTAGAGTTCCGTTGGTTTGGGGGTGATAAGGTGTAGTTTGAAGTTTTTTGATCTGTTAAGACATACACTGGCACGCCATGCCTGCAGATTATTTTCGTTATGTAGGCTTCTGCGACGGCTCGTGCCTCTATACTTGCCAAGAGGACGGCGTCAGAGTATTTGGTAAGATCATCTTGGAAGATGAGTAAATATTCGTTTTCGTTATGACTAATAGGAAGAGGGCCAACTATGTCCAAAAAAACTTTTTCGAATGGCCTTGAACTGGTTGTCGTTATTTTCATAGGGATCTTTGAATTCCGCGTTAGTTTATTCGTCTGGCATGAGGGACATTTTTTATGAATTCTTCAACGTCCCTCCGTAAGCTTGCCCAGTTATAGGATTTCCGAATCCGTTTTATGGTCCTTTCTATTCCTTGGTATCCACCAAATGGGGACTCATCAAGTTCTTAAAACATCTGTAATATCTTTGGGGTCTGTCAGATTCAGTACCTCGGATAAATATATCATTATATTGACTGTTTGAAATGTATGGCTGAGTACATTTTTTATCTTCGCAAGGGTGTTTGTATCTGTGTGTGAAAGATATATGTGCATTTCCTTAAGTTTTTGTTGTGAATGAAAATCCTGTATTTGTCGGCAGGCTTTCAGAAGTATCATGAAATCGGATTTCGTCTTCAAAAGTAGTTTAATTACCGAGATCATTGCAGCTTTCGTCGCTCTTTGCAGACTTTGCTTTCTGTCTGGTCACCATATTTACCACTTTATTTTGGATTGCCGCTTCTTTTTCCGGTACAATTCGGATCAATGCATCAGCATTCCTGTTGAGCTTTCCTGCCTTATAAGAAATTTCATAATCGTATTCCTCTGACCCTATTTTCCATCGCATAAGTCGTTAGGACCAGTCTTTTAGGTTCATTAGCCAAACTAAGGGCTTATGATCGGTTAGAATAGTAAAGGTTCTCCCGTATACATAAGGTCTGAACTGCTCTACGGCATATACGATGGCGAGCAGTTCTTTTTCTATGGTTGAGTACCGCGTTTCAGCTGGGTTAAGGGCCCTACTTGCATAACATATAGGATGTTCTCCATCTGTACCCTGCTGCGATAGGACGGCTCCTAAAACTATATCGCTTGCATCTGTGGTGATAAAAAACTTTTTATCGAATTGAGGATATGCGAGGATTGGAGCGGTTACGAGGTTTTCTTTAATGTTTTGAAGGATTCCTCACAGAAGGAGTCCCATTTGAAGGGAGCATCCTTTTTTAATAGCTTAGTGAGGGGCTGTGCAGTTATTGCAAAATTAGTGATAAATCACCTATAGTAGCCTACAAAGCCCAAAAATGCTTTGATATCTTTTGCTTTCTTTGGGGTAGGATATGTCTTTACGGCTTCGATTTTTGATGGATCAGGGTGTTGTCGTGTCCCAAAGCAATCCAGTGCAAACAATTAAAAACCTATAAAAACTCGCGTAATTCAATTGTACAACAAACTTTATTTCTTTAATTAAATTAAGTTATGTGACGATATAAATTAAAAGGCGTATCACCCGTGATTGATACTTCTCGTTATACTCTCTAATTACAACTAACTAAACTGATACCGAACCGCTATCTTTAATAATACCAAATTCTAACTACGCAAGAATACACAACTTATCACTGCGCAAGAATACACAGCTTATCACTGCGCAAGAATACTCAACTTATCACTGCGCAACCCAATCTAGCGAATCGACCGTGCTCACCTCCATTCAACTAGGCGGAAGCGACTTTGACCCAGTGACCAGCGCGCAATACCTTGCAATCATAATTACAAAGTATTACGCTGATCACTGCTGACAGCGGGAGCCCCCAATACTGTATGTAAACAAACAGTGAGCCCAGCTGAGTATTTCACTATGCGAAGTGAATTACTTAACCATGACTCAATGCCCAGTTACATACAGCAGTGGATGCGACAGTTTACAAGTAAACAATTCGCAATAGCCAGGCATTTTACTGTGCGAAGTAAAATGCTTAGTTATTGCAAATCGTTTAATTACTTTTGCATTTGCTGCTAGCTCGAGTCGTGATTTCACAATTATACCAATTGAATATTGGGTCACGACAGTGTATACCATCTGAGCAAACGACATGTCCCAAGTAAGCGATTTCTCTTTGGAGGAAATGACACTTCTCGGGCTGCAACTTGAGGTTACTTTCTCGGAGTCTTTCGAAAACTTCAGTTAGTTTCTTATTATGATCCCTCAAGTAAATGACAATGTCGTTCAAATACACGAAACAGTGTAAGCCCTGCAGTCCCGTAAGTACAGAGTTCATAAGCCTTTGGAAGGTCGCTGGTGCTCCTTTCAATCCAAAAGGCATTCTGTTATACTGGTAGTGCCCATACGGGGTACTGAATGTCGTTTTTTCCTTACTTTCTTCATCCATGGGTATATGATGGAACCCGTTGGCTAAATCCAATGTACTGAAATGTTTGGATCTTCCGAGTTGGTCCAATATATCAGTTATGTTGGGCAGAGGGTAAGCATCTCCCATTGTTATATCATTAAGCCTTCGGAAATCCACTACGACTTTCCATTTCTTGTTCCCTTCACTATCTGATTTTTTGGGAACTGAGAGGAGCGGGGAATTCCAGGGGCTTTTACTGGGCTTATTATTTCGTCTTCCAGCATCTGGTCTATTTGGCGGTTTATTTCTTGCCTCTGTGACTCTGGGAGCCTATATGGCTTTATGTATATTGGGGGTTTATCAGATAACGTTGGTATCTTATGTGAAGTAACCTCAGTACAAGAGAGTTTGTCTCCTGGCAGGGAGAATATTTCATTGTAACGACGGCATATATCTAGAACTGATAGCCTTTCTTCTTTATTTCAGTGATTTAAATTAATCATTTCCTCTAGTTTCTTGAGGCGGTCATGGCCGATAGTTTTATCAGGGCCTATTTGAAATAAATCATAATCTATTGGATCTTCCCACTCTGGGTTTACTTCGCTCGATGAGAGAATGATTTCTTTTACATTTAAATTTTACAATAGGATTCGTACTTACCCATTTCTTGGCTTGGTTAAAACATTACCCAAGTATACTCCGGGTTTAATTTATTTGTGCACACAAAATAAATTGGTTCTTTTTTCTAAAGGGATTTCTACAATTTTTTGAGATCAAGGCGGAAGAAATATGGTTAAACCATTCGTAGTACCCACGGTTTCTATTCCTTGGGTCTTGGACATAGGTTGAATATTACAGTTCACATAGGCAATGGAATCCACCATTTGGTTTGAGATGTCTGTTCTCTTTGGATTCCTATTTACCGAACGTATTTTCCCCGCGTCCAATTCTGACTGCAAAGGGGCTGCATTAACCAAGATGTCAGAATTTACATGGGTAGTGAAATTTCTATTTGAATTTTTACATTTTGAATTACTACTTTCCGTGAATTTTAAATTTATTTTCCCTTTTGGGACTATTTTTGCTGGTTGTAATTTCCCAGTCTGAGTACACCCGTTGTGTATTTCGTTAATTATACTGAGCTCTAAATAACTTCCAGCGTAACTTATTACACATTTGTGTCGCGTTAGAAAATCGTTTCCTAGTAATCCATCGTAGGGGACTAAAATGTCTTCCTTAATGAGATAAAATTGATATTGTATAAAATTATTTTGCATTTTTAAATTGCAGTAAGAAATTCCTACCGAATTAAGGCTATTCCCGGAAAGAGTAGTAATTTCGCACTTGAGGTCTTGATATATTGGGGTGGAGTCTGTCACCAATTTGAGTTAATAAAGACTGACCTCAGCTCCAGTGTCTATTAGAAGTATGGAGTGTTTTTTTGTTGAGTTTGATAAGGGTAACGTTATGAAAATTGAATTTCTCGAAATTATTATTGGAACTCGAATCAGTGTTCTGTGTTTTGGTGTATCACGCCTTTTGTGACACGGGTGGAGTCGCCGTTGCACTCCATCCGCGGTTGATCGTTTTCCGATTCATAATCCGTTAACATATTCCATCTGACCAGCCTAGCTGAAGTCGGATGTATATTCCGACAAGCGGGAAATACTCGGGTTTGATTATTATTTTTAGGTCTATATATCTCTTTGTTTCTATTTCTTTCATCTTGAATCCGAGTTCTACATTTATTCCTATGGTGATTCGGTTTTTTGCAATAGCTGCAGTTCAATCGATGAACTTCTCTCTTTATATGAGGACCAGTAGGGTGAAATGATGGGATGATCTTGTTACGGAATCAAAAATTCTTCGTGTGGCCTCTTTTACCACAAATATCGCAAGTTTGAATTGGCCTCTTTGTCTCACTAGGCTTAGCAAAATTTTCGAGACGTATTCTATGCTCTGAAGCGTAAAGAACGAGTTTACGTAAAGTTGTCTCACCTTTGGAACTTTTTTGCTACCGCGTCAGTAACGTTCTTGGAAGTGACGTTATTTAATTCACACAAAAGTTTACTTAACCTTGGGCGTCTATCTAGGAATTTGGCCGCAAGGAATTCCCTTAGAGCCAACCAATCTTCAAATTCACGATGCTTCAAGGCTTCCTAAGCAGGACCGATTATTCTCGCTTTAACGACACTAAGAAAAAGCTTTTTATCAGCTACCTCTTCTGTGGTGTCAAAGAGAATCTTGCAGCAATTAATGAATCGATCTAATTCATTGGGGCTGCCGTCGAAATCCGGTATCATATTCCGGGCATCGGAAACAGAATTTTTTACTTCAGCCATTTTTATTCGGAGGCCCTGGCGTCCACTGACTTTCGTATCAGGAGGACTGCTATAGCTTCGCATTTTGCGTCTTGGTTTCGCGTTAACAAAATCAGACTGCTGTTTGGTATAACTTTTCCGTCGGGTTCGTATGGTGCCGTTTTTTATTTTCTCTTTCGAATAACAAGAACGATTTTGGGGTTTTAGTCTATGAAACACTCGGTGAATTGCGAAAAAAAACACTCACTTATTTAAATTTTGACAACAAGGGAGTACACTTTTGGGACTCAGAGAAGACAAAAGATTGTATAACATTTTCACACTTTTCACTTTTTCTTAATTATATATATATATATTTTGTTGCATCTAAGCAAGTTTAAAAATGATTTAATAGATAGATTTTTTAATATCAAATATGCTTAAATATTTGAAAAGCTATGCACTAAAAAAATTGTTGAGACCTTACATTTGAAGTTCCTCCAAACGTTTTCTTAGTGTGATGAACTCGGTGAAATCTTTAGTTTCGTCGTCTTCTCCAGCTGGTCCATAGAATTGTTGTAATAGCTCCTCAATTTGGCGAATTTTCTCTTGGGGGTCCATTGGTAAAAAATTTATGATCCTTGTGGTTGTTCTGCTTTTCTTTCTAGGCTTCTAGGTTGGCTTGTGAGTTCTTTTACTCAATTTCTGTACACAATCTCAAGAGCCTGTCTTGAGATTGGGTTGTATTAAACAACGTTGGATAACCTCTGAGCGCCTGGCTTAGGTTACCTTAATTTGGGTAGCTGGGATCGTACTGTTTGTTTAATGATCCTCAACCGCTGCCACCAAAAATGTTCTGGGTCTATTTTAGTACCCAAGGACTGGGGAGTGCTTTGATATTCAGAAGATCACACCAGTCCCAATTTTATAACTCTTTATTTTTTTAAATTTCTTTACACAGTCGTTTATACTTGGTAGTAATGATCAGAAGGCCTTACCTCTAGTAGGGGGACTCTTCAGATCACTTTCTTATTTTATGTGTAGGAAAACTCTGACCTTTTTCCAGTAACAACAGCTAAATTTATTTGGTTTCTCCCTCCATCGATTTATTGGAAGAAACCATTAAAAAATCTATCGACCAATCAATTCCTTCGATATTTGAAAAAGACGCTATTCTCAGCAATAATTGGCTTAAGGGGAAAAAGCGCATAAATCGGATGAGTTCAAGTACTTTGAGCTCATCACACAAAAAATCGTAAATCGTTTGCGTCGGCGATATTGGCTTTCTTGGAGAAGTAATTTCAAATCGCATAATTCATATGCGTTCAAGTACTTTAAACTCATCGCGGGAAAATTGTTTAAATCGGCGTTATCGGTTTTCGTGAAGAAATATTTTCGAAGGTGAAATTCGAGATACTATTGCATTGGAGGAATTTTGTATGAGAAAGTAAACAATGAATTGCTTGAAAAAAATTAAGAAAGAAATTTATGGTTTCATGCTAGTGCGATGCATGTTTTTTAAGATTTCAGATTTTGAGATGAGATGAGAATGTTTTGAATTTCAGGGTAATTTACAGATAACGAGCGATGTTTGTGTGTGGAGCCACTAGGGTGTATGGTGACGCGTATAGCGAGCGCTTACTACATAACGTAGGATAGCTAGAGTGCTTCGAGGTAACCCAGGTGTCGATTTTGAATCACGTTGTGAATCACGTTGTGAATTTGTGAACGCATCAAAAGACCAATACTGTTTCTTTTAAGCCAATTAGCTTTTAGTGTAAGTCGTTTTGATTTCGATACTCTTTAAATTAAATTTTAAGTCTAATAAAACTTCGATTTGGTTCCTTTAAGAGGGATGTATGAAGGTAGGATAGTGAATAAGTAGTTATTTTAAAATATCGTTGGCTGAATGGCTCTTGGATAAGTACTTTCGAATACCAGGTCATTACTAGCTGTTGTGTATTTTCAGGGTTGTTCAGCCGGAGGTTTTAATCATAACCTACCTTGTCCAACTCAATAAATTATAGGGACACCCAGAGTCAAGTCATACCGATGCCTATCTAGGAAGATATATATATACCAGTGTGATTTTGTAAATAAATATAAGTTTTGTTTTAACCTCAATCAAGTCACTTATGTCGTGTTACTAAATATACTAGTTTACGTTAAACTTCCTTTTAATATTGTTTTTTTTAATTTAATTTTTTTTGCCTTCCAATAACAAGCTAATTAATAAGAAAGCAGAGTATATATATATACCTTGCTCTCGTTTCCATGGCTGAAGTGGTTTGGTAACTTCCCACTCCCAAAAGTTACGTGGCGCCCAAAATTTTCATTATTGACTTCATGCCGGTTATTTCTACTTCGGTTCCAATACGAGGTATGCTTAACGAAGCTCCCCATCTCCCTGAGCCAAGCAATTTTGTGTGAGTCTAGGCACGTAACATTTTTGGCTCCCAACGTGGGGCCTATTATAAAAATCGGCATATTATAAAAATCGGCCTATTATAAAAATCGGCCTATTATAAAAATCGGCCTATTATAAAAATCGGCCAATTATAAAAATCGGCATGTATAAAAATCGATATATTATAAAAATCGGCCTATTTTAAAAATCGGCATATTATAAAAATCGGCATATGATACAAGCAAGGCTATTATAGAAAGCTGCATATACAGCTTACCCGCAGACTAAAGGAACCTACAAAACATAAGAGTAAGGGAAGTACTACGATCTTTGAGCGGTCTGAATGGGAATATCTCTTGCGGAGTGATAGAGACGTCAATTGTGTTGCATTAGTCGTTGTGTTCTTAGCCGTCCTTATTCGTTATTTTTGAATTCATTTAGATATAGGCATCTTCTTGGATAGTTAATTGGCTATACGTAGTCGGTTCGAAATGGTTACTAAAGGGAATGCAACTTTTGAATAAGGAGGAGCTTACTTATGAGTTGGTTATACGGGGTATCGCCGAGGACACTGTCGACGTAATGAGAAGATTGTTGAGGGGTGCTCGAAGAAGCGAAGGCAAGGTGAAAGTGTAGCTAATGAACCATACCCTTATGAAATTAAAGAGGATTTGGGAGCTCTCAGCGAAAAATTGAGACGGATTAGGCAGCTGTTGCTAGCCTGTCAAGGTGAGAGAATTGTCCCACCGGAGATAGGTGCAAAAATTGAATGGGCGGTCAGAATAGTTCAAAAAGCAGAACCCTTCGAGGCGGATGAGCAGGAGCAAGCAGCGAAGATCAAAGCCAGCATTTCATGCTGTTAAAAGACGTAGCTGAGAGGACGGAAATGGGTCAAGTTGAACGGTCAGGGGGTCCAGGTATACAACAAGCAGCTGGTGATATGCCAGGTGACGGCACTTCAGCCGCTACCGGTGGACAAATTGCAACTCCCACTGAGATTCCCGACGTAGTAACCGATCCGTCAGCAGGAGGTCAAGCAGAAATTGACGCTTCCTTAGTTGAAAATGGAGCAAGGTTAAATCATTCTACCAATACTTCCCATTCAAGATCGGCGAGGCCGAACACAAGCTTGAATATCGACAATCAATGCAGAGTCCCTGTCTCGAAATGGAATTTCAAATTTTCTGGAGATCAGACGCAATCCTTGAACTGTCTTCATGAGAGATTGGAAGAGATGAGGATGGCGCGAGAGTTGACCGAAGATTTCCTATTTCGCTCAGCTGTCGACTTGTTTACTGTTAATGCCTTGATTTGGTATAGGGCAGTTAGATCCGGCGTAAGTAGTAATGCACCAAATAAAGATACAATGTTTGCCAGCGGATTATGACGACAGGTTATTGGAGGAAATCCGAAGAAGGACTCAGGGGAAAAAGGAGTCAATTGGGATGTATGCAGCTATCATGAAGGGTATGTTTGGGCGGTTAGTTGACCAAATATTAAGGATCATAATTAGAAATCTGGATCCATTTTATCAAATGCAGTATGGTATGATTGGGGTTAAGTCATTGAGCGAAGTGGTACAAAAAGGGAAGTAACTAGAAACTATTAGAGCTCATGTACAAGAAGCGTTTGCACCTCTACCCCAAAAGAGGAGAAACAATTTTCTCGAACCCGACTTGGCCTATGTGGGTACGAATTCACCAGAGATATCAGCTGTAGATTCTGATAACACCGAACGAGTCTGTTTCAATTGTAAAAAAGCGGGCCATTTTGCTAACAAATGCAAAGCGCCGAAAAGGTGTTATGGTTGTGGAGAAGGAGGGGTAATTAAAAGCAAATGTCCTAAGTGCAATCCGAGAAACCAAAGGGAGACTCGCTAAAGGGCGGTTTAGTGAGTCCTATTCGAAATATTCGTACTGCCACAATCAATTTAGGAAATAGGTACGTAGATGCTATGACTCAGACAGAAGAACCTACAAGGAAACAACATTTTAGTTCTGCCTCAGTTCAAACAAATGAAGTAGTGTCAACGGCAGACCAGAATGACATCCAACCTTCCACTTCAGAGGAAACACCGACCTTAACCGATTTCATTATCGAGCCGAAACAAGGGGATTCAAGGCCTTACCTAGCAGTGCAGATATATGGGGTCCATATGTTGGGACTTCTCGATTCGGGAGCGCCTCGGACTATCCTCAAAAAGAAAGGGTGGGATTTAATAAGGAATTTGGGAGCCGAAATGAAATCTGAGGGAAAAAAAACAACTGAATAAAACTAGAAGCCTTTTGTACATGTACTTTTATTTTCACAAGTTGAAGATCTTTATTAATTCTGACAGCTGTTTCGGTCCAACTGGACCATCATTGGAGAATAGACAAGTGCTTCTGGTATACATTTTCAAATTCGAGAATCTCTCCGTCTAGACTTAACATAAAAATAAAATACAATAAAATGCACACACATATGTCCATCAAATGTTTATGAGGAGAGGATTGCGAATGTAGCTGAATCTGGAAAATCATTGTCTGTTGATGAGCATATTTAACAAAACTGAACGAATTGGCTCGAGATGTTCATTCAAAATGTTCCCCCCCCCCCCCTTGTATTGCTTTCCAAATATCATAATTTTCTAAAATATTCAATTTTTCCCCCTTATTTTCAACATGAAAAATTGTTAAGTTTTCTTTATTACAAGTGTGTGTGGATTCGTTCATATGTTTGGCCATAGCAGAATCATTTCTGTTAGTTTAAAAGATCTTATATGTTCACTAAATCTTGTATTGAAGCTTCTACCAGTTTGTCTAATATAACTACTTTCGCAATCGTCACAAGGTATTTCATATACACCTGATTTAGTGAAATTATCAGTTTTATCTTTGGCATTTACAATAAGATTTTTTAAAGTATGCTTATTATAAAACGAAACTCTAACATTTAGTCTTTTTTATATAAAAGATCTAATTTTATACGAAATTCTCCCAATAAACGGCAATTTAACCCAAGGTATTCAATTATCATTAGTGCTATTGCTATCAGTAGGAAATACTGGTTGTTTTATTCTGTTTGTCTTTTTGTTTTTTATTAGATTTGAAATCATGTTCCCAGAGCAACCATTATTTGTTGCTATTGTTTTTATAATATTAAGTTCTTTGTTATAAGCTTCATTGGACATGGGAACCCTACACAACCTATCCACCATAGCGTGGAAAGCTGACAAATGTGTACTCATGGGATGTTTACAATTGGATGGAATAACATTATCCGTGTATGTAGGCTTGCGAATTACTTCAAAGTTAAGGCTACCTGTTTCGTGAGATATTTTAAGATCTAAAAAGTTAATAGTCTTGTCCTTTTCTAATGATTAATCCATTCTAAAAAGTAATATAATTCGCTGTCTGAGCCTTTCCATACACAAAATATGTCATCCACATACCTGCGCTAAAATTCTATTTTTTCTCTAAAGATTGTATCAGTTTCCTTTATCTGCTTCTCCAAGCTATCCATATGCATTTCTGCTAATAAAGGAGAAAGTGGAAAGCCTATAGGCAACCCGTTTTTAAAAGAATAAAATCTATTATTAAATTGAAAATAGTTCTGCTTGATACATAAATCGTACAGGGCTCCCATGTCTGACACCATTCCAGAATCTAAGCCACAATTTTCCAAGTATGAGTGAACAATATCAGATAACTTATCTAAGGAAACTGAAGTAAACAAACTACTTACATCAAAAGAAACTATTGCATAGTCAGTATCAGGTAATTTTAAGTTTTTTAATTCGTTAATTAAGTCTATAGTATTCTTAACAACATACTTTGGTTTAAACTGGGTTATTTCCAAAAATTGTGTACTATAGAACTTGCATAATTTATACGCAGGAGCCGTTGTATATGCCACCACTGGTCTAATCGGATGGTTTGATGTGTGCAGCTTGATTAATCCATGTAGTTTTGGCGCCGACGGTTTCATATTAAACATTTTATAAGAACTCTCTTGAAGAACGATTTCACAAGACTTAATTGCTATTTTCAGATTTCTCTGGTACCGCTTAGTAGGATCCGAGTTTAATTCCTTGGCCCCGCTTTCTAAAATGAACTGTTCTACCTTCTGAATGTAATCAGCTCTACGTAGTATTGTCACACTAGCCCTTATCTGCTTTGGTCAGAAAAAGGTCACTGTTTATGAGGATTCTCTTAATGTTTAATAAATTTTTTTCTTCTTCCATCCTGCGCGTCGAAGTTGCTGCCAAGCCCTCAGAAAACTATGTTAAGAGCGTTTGTCAAGGACAATCATAGAACATGGGCAAACCATTTGCCAAAAATAGCGTGTGCTATAAGAAGCTCGGCACATGAAGTTTGTGGCTTCACTCACTCATTATTTTGTGCATTTTGGACGGGAGATGCACTTGAAACGAGAGCCTTCACAAGTCCCAGAGGAGGGGTTTCTTCCTGATCGATGGGACGATTTGACTAAAGGAGCGAGAGAAATGGAAACCATAGTAGAGGATGTAAAACAGAGACTCCGCAAAGCTTCTCAGGTGGGAGCCAATAGGTAAAATTGGCGCCGTCGGAATATTAGTTACGAGGTCGGGGATCTGGTCATGAGGATAAATTATGTTATCTCAAATACAAGCGATTTTTTCGCCGCTAAGCTGGCACCGAAGTTTGTAGGACCGTTCAAAGTTTTAAGAAAAAGATCCTCTGTGACATATGAGTTGTGCGATTAGAAAGATGAAGCTTGTGGAGTTTGGCACATCAAGGATCTGAAACGATTGCATCCAAACGAATGAGGAAACAAATAGGTAAAAAGTTGATAAAGGAAAATTTAGGAAATTTTCCGGAAAGAGAGGGTGGGATGTTATGTACCTGATTTTTTTAAACCATGGATTAGGTTATCCTAGGTATACTGTTAGCAATTAACCGCAAGTTAAATTCATCCTAGTTAAGTTAGGTTGTTGGCAGCAATATATCCGATTCGAGTTTGAGCTTTTGGAATTTTGGTTTCTACATAATTGTCAACCTCAGTGTTTGGTAGCCAAATATAAACTGTAACTCAGCATGCTATACTTTCAATCTAGTTACCTGCAATCAACCAATTGTCAAGATTTTGTTCATTCATTTTTGTTTTTTACATTTGATTTGTTGTGTATTCTAGACCACGAAATTGTTTTAATAAAAAATTTCATTAATCCTAGCCAGCGCATTTTAATCAGTTTTAACTGGAAACATTTTGGTCCTTCGAAGCCGGATAAGGGATTAAAGTGATTCAATCGTTAAAATAATTTAGTTAAAACATCGGTCTTATCAACTACATCGTCCGTATTTTCGGAGAAGTTCACGGCTGTCAATGACATTGCCTAACCAATAGCAGAAATAGTGCCTATATATCCATCGAAAACACGGACAAAACTGGAAACGATAAACAAAACAATTGCTTTTTATCAGCTCGTGAAGATCTATTAAATAGATACTGGACCAGTTTCGGAAATTTACACAATGATATATTATCATCAAAAGATCCCAAAGTATTGGAGCACGCATTCTTCACAGACAGCAAGTACGAGACAATTGAATGTGCATATATAGATGCATTGGTCTGTATTCAGGAACGTCGACAGAAATTTAAAACCAAAAGCAGTGAAATTGCTCTTAGTCCTACAACGCAACAAGTGGCAGTTTCTGAGTCAATACAACTTCCACGCATTCGAGTTCCAGAATTCAATGGCAACTTCGCTGAATGGCCCCCTTTTAGAGACATGTTTAAAACTCTTGTTCATGACAACGGTAGTTTGACGGATGTACAACGTTTATATTACTTGAAAAGTAATCTTACCGCAGAAGCTGAACAATTACTACGCAATGTCATGGTAACTGAAACCAATTATACCGGTGCATGGCAGTTTCTGAACAAACGCTTCGGCAACGAACGTATCCTGGTTAATACATATTTAAGTCAATTAACTAGATTGCCTGGAATCACTAAGGAATCGGCCACTTCTATTAAGGGATTATTGATTGGTGCGACAGAAGCAATTAGAGCACTAGAGAACTTAGGGACAGCTGTCCATAGTTGGGATGATTGGCTTGTATTCATCATTGCTGAAAAGTTGGATGCAATTATGCGTAAAGAATGGGAAAGATCAATAAATAATGCAACTTCCGTGCCCAAATTCGAAACTTTGCGAGACTCTTTAGAAAGTCGTCTTCAAACGTTAGAAGTAATAGATAGTTCCGTAGATCTTCAGAGCAGAGAAGCTACTCGCCATCGTAGTGCGGTAACTCACGTTAGGGCTCATCATGCGATTTCATCAGGATGATGTGTTTATTGTAAGGGAAATCATATAATGATGTTTTGCTCTACGTTTCGGAGATTGTCCATTGCCCAGAGACGTGCTTTCGTATAAAAGAAAAGCTTTGTTTTAACTGCATGCAGCGAGATCACTCCAGTCAACAGTGTCCTACTCAACATAAGTGCAAAATATGTGACAGTCATCATCACACATTGTTACATCTTGACACAATGGGTTCTATTGGTTCTAAAGATTTTAGAATTACGCAAGCAGAAACTTCAGAGCTTGTCAGAAATAATAAAGGTAAAGTTCCTGTTACTTCCTCGCATGTCGCTGAAGAATATTCTTCTTTTAAGCAGGTGCTTGTCGCAACTGCTCAAATATTTGTACGTGCACCTAATGGAATGACTGTCAGGGCTCGTGCTCTGATAGACCAAGTGTCAGAGTAATCATTTATTACTTCTGCCTTGGCAAAGGACTTGAAGCTGCCTTATGAGACTACCGTCGTGCCAATAATTGGAATAGGCGGGGAAGTGTCGAAGACAACTAATAAATGAGTTTTTTGTGATATACTCTCTCATTACGATGCAAATATATCAATAACCATTGATGCATATGTACTGCTCACCATAACTAGACAGATACCCTCCCGAAAACTCTCTTCGAAGCTAACTTGGTCTCATATTAAAGGTCTGACGCTTGCAGATCCGAGGTTCTATGAACCATCCACGATTGATGTCTTAATGGGAGCAGATTATTGCAACGAAATTATTCTGAATGGTGTCCATAAAACAAAATGTGGGAAACCCATTGCACAACAAACGATCTTGGGATGGATTCTATGTCGCCCAATTTCGCTTAACACAATTCAATATTCGCTTTCAAGTGATCATAGAACTAAGCAGTTGGTTACGCTCCACAGCCAGATTGGAGAAAGCATCAATGCACAACTCCAACAATTCTGGGAAATTGAAGAAGTGGATCAAATCCTATCGCTATCTGCTGAAGAACAATTGTGTGAAGAATTTTTTAAGACTTCTTATCAACGAGATGAATCAGGAAGATTTGTAGTTAAACTTCCACTGAAAACAACATTACCACTTGACCTTAGCGACACGCGCAAGGCTTCACTAAGATCATTATACCAGTTTGAAAAACGGTTTAGATTTAATCCGATATATCTAGAAAGGTACATGGCTTTCATGCAAGATTATCTCCAATTGGGACATATGCAACCAATACCGAAAGAGGAAGTATTGAAGACAGAAAACGTATGCTATTTACCACACCATGGGGTTTTAAAGGAGGAGAGCTCTACAACTAAACTACGCGTGGTATTCAATGGGTCTCAACAAAAAGGTGCATCTCTCAACGCTTTCCAATTTGTTGGTCCTAAGCTTCAACAAGATCTGTGTGCGACACTGTTGAATTGGAGAAAGCATCAATTCGTTCTTTGTGCTGACATACAAAAAATGTACAGGTAAATCAAAGTAGATAAAATACATCAAGATATGCAGCGAATACTTTGGAGAAAATGTACAGATGAGTCAATTCAAGAATTTCGACTAACAACTGTCACCTACGGCGTAGCCAGTGCGCCATACTTAGCCATACGGTCTCTTAAGCAACACGCAATCGATGGTATACAGCAATTTCCTATCGCCTCAAATATATTACTCAACAATTTGTATGGGGATGATGCGTTCTTTGGAGCAGAGAGTATAGAGTCCGCTTGTAAAATTCAATGCGAGCTGATAAAGCTATTAGCCTCAGGAGGATTCACCTTAAAAAATGGTCAACGAATGCACCCTCCTTACTTGATGAGATTCCAAACGAGGATAAAGAATCGACGTCATTCCGCACTATTGATGAAGATAATCATCTCAAAACCCTAGGCATTCTGTGGCAGCCAGAAACAGACGAATTTAGGATAAAAGTTGAACTGAATTCAGCACTCTATCCAATTACGAAACACAAGATTCTCTCTGATATTTCAAAGATTTTCGATCCACTTAGTGGGTGCTCCTCTACAACAATCAATACCAAAATTCTTATTCAAAAACTCTGGAGATGTGGAACTAATTGGGATGAAGACATTACATCGGAATTAGCTGCTAGTTGGATAGGTTACCGTCAAAACTTGCATATTCGGAAGGATATTCGAATCAAACGATGGATAGGTACACATGTGTCTCAAATTTCAATTGAACTCCACGGCTTCTCAGATGCCTCAACTGTAGCTTATTCCGCTGTTGTGTATGCACGAGTTACACAGTCATTTGACAATATACAAACAACATTATTAATGGCTGAAACAAAAGTATCTCCAATAAAGACCGTAAGTCTGCCGAGGTTAGAGCTGTGCTAGCTCGCTTTATAAACAACGCTAGAAAAGCAATGAATCTGAATTCAGTTCCCACTCATCTTTGGACAGATTCCACAGAGTTCTCGCCTGGCTTCGAGGTGAACCAACCCGCTGGAAAACGTTTGTTGCCAACAGAGTGTCGGAGATCCAGACATCCTGCTTTTACGCGAAATGGCATCACGTTCCATGTCAATTTAATCCCGCAGGCTGTGGCTCTCGTGGAATAGACTCAACGCAGTTGAAAGATCATTCTTTATATGGTGACGAGAACCTCAGTTCTTGCGACAAGATTCTTTGTGCTGGCCTTGGCAATGTTAAGTAAGAATATAAGTAAGAATCTATCCTACTTAAACTTGTACTGGTTTCTTTGCGAAGAAACCGTTTGACTTAATTTGTTGTTTTTACTTTTGTTTTTCCCGGCAGCGACTGTCGTATCTCTAATGTGAGAGTAGTTGCGTGGAGTAGCTTGTTAAAAGCACAACTCCTGATATTACTACGGAGTAGCTTGTTTAAAGCACAACTCCTAGTGTTATTGTGGAGTAGCTTGTTTAAAGCACAACTCCTGATATTATTACGGAGTAGCTTGTTTTAAGCACAACTCCTAATTCAAACGAACCGTTTACTGAACACTAACTCGACTCAAATCGACTGCTTTTATTCTTCAAATTCTTTGCTTATTTATACAGAGGAATCTTATTAATACGGAAATAAATGAAATACTTCCGACCCAACATTTTGTATAAAGTGCTAGTACAAAGTGTTAGGTCATTTGCACTTCATTTATTTCTGTTTATAAATAAATTGCGGCACTCGTCGCTTCCGTACATACATACAGATATTTTTCTCTGACTAGAATCGTACTGAACGTTTCGTCAGTACATTATCGCATTTGTTGTTACATACATACATACATAAATCTTGACAAACGCTAACCGCATGTTGCTTGTTCATCTTGATATTCATGATTTACATACATACCTACATACATATTACTTTCTTCATATGCAAATCGTGAACCATCATTTGGTCACCTGTGTTCTACCGCTGGCGCAAGGTATTACAACGTGCGAAATCTTGCGCGCAGGGTATTGCGTCACTCAATTCTACCTTAGTTATTTCCTCTACTTGTTAAGTAATTGGGGAAGGTCAGTAACGAGTGGAATTATAATTTAATGAAAATGATGTAGGCATGTATGTACATTGAAAAATGATGAAAATATGTATGCTTGCGGTAGCTAGCATTTCTTTGATAATTGTTATAGGTATGTACATAAGTTATAATGCTTTCTTAAAATTGTGAGTGGAGGTATGTATGTAACAGCAACACAACTGTACAATTGCCAAAATAAATGTGGAAGCCGAAACTAGAACCGTTCGTGCTCACGTGATTACATTTATTCCTAACTGGGAGCTGCTGGATCACTATTCGTCACTGGGAAAATTACTCCGAGTAACAGCATATATTAAACGTTTCATACACACAGCTCGCAATCCTACAGACTAAATAGCAGGCCAAATGACATCTTCCGAGATATTACAGTCTCTGTCGTTTTGGGTACATTATAGCCAACAACAGGGCTTCAGCTATGAAAAATGCATCTTAAGTAAAGGAAAAGCTTTACCAAACTCCAGCAAGCTATCAAGTAAAGTAAGGCTATATGTTAATAAGTGTCCAATCTGCGTATGATGTAGAGCTAAAATATCTTCACAGTTAATGGGAAGTCTGCCCTCTGAACGAATTACATTGTCTCATGCTTTTGAACATACTGGAGTGGACTATGCTGGACCCATCAACGTAAGAACTACAAAAGGTCGAGGATACAAATCTTATAAAGGCTATATAGCACTGTATGTGTGCCTTGCCACGAAAGCTGTGCATATAGAAGTGGTCAGCGTAACCTTGGGCGTCTATCTAGGAATTTGTCCGCAAGGAATTCCCTTAGAGCCAACCAATCTTCAAATTCACGATGCTTTAAGGCTTCCTAAGCAGGACCGATTATTCTCGCTTTAACGACACTAAGAAAAAGCTTTTTATCAGCTACCTCTTCTGTGGTGTCAAAGAGAATCTTGCAGCAATTAATGAATCGATCTAATTCATTGGGGCTGCCGTCGAAATCCGGTATCATATTCCGGGCTTCGGAAACAGATTTTTTTACTTCAGCCATTTTTATTCGGAGGCCTTGGCGTCCACTGACTTTCGTATCAGGAGGACTGCTATAGCTTCGCATTTTGCGTCTTGGTTTCGCGTTAACAAAATCAGACTGCTGTTTGGTATAACTTTTCCGTCGGGTTCGTATGGTGCCGTTTTTTATTTTCTCTTTCGAATAACAAGAACGATTTTGGGGTTTTAGTCTATGAAACACTCGGTGAATTGCGAAAAAAAACACTCACTTATTTAAATTTTGACAACAAGGGAGTACACTTTTGGGACTCAGAGAAGACAAAAGATTGTATAACATTTTCACACTTTTCACTTTTTCTTAATTATATATATATATATTTTGTTGCATCTAAGCAAGTTTAAAAATGATTTAATAGATAGATTTTTTAATATCAAATATACTTAAATATTTGAAAAGCTATGCACTAAAAAAATTGTTGAGACCTTACATTTGAAGTTCCTCCAAACGTTTTCTTAGTGTGATGAACTCGGTGAAATCTTTAGTTCCGTCGTCTTCTCCAGCTGGTCCATAGAATTGTTGTAATAGCTCCTCAATTTGGCGAATTTTCTCTTGGGGGTCCATTGGTAAAAAATTTATGATCCTTGTGGTTGTTCTGCTTTTCTTTCTAGGCTTCTAGGTTGGCTTGTGAGTTCTTTTACTCAATTTCTGTACACAATCTCAAGAGCCTGTCTTGAGATTGGGTTGTATTAAACAACGTTGGATAACCTCTGAGCGCCTGGCTTAGGTTACCTTAATTTGGGTAGCTGGGATCGTACTGTTTGTTTAATGATCCTCAATCGCTGCCACCAAAAATGTTCTGGGTCTATTTTAGTACCCAAGGACTGGGGAGTGCTTTGATATTCAGAAGATCACACCAGTCCCAATTTTATAACTCTTTATTTTTTTAAATTTCTTTACACAGTCGTTTATACTTGGAAGTAATGATCAGAAGGCCTTACCTCTAGTAGGGGGACTCTTCAGATCACTTTCTTATTTTATGTGTAGGAAAACTCTGACCTTTTTCCAGTAACAACAGCTAAATTTATTTGGTTTCTCCCTCCATCGATTTATTGGAAGAAACCATTAAAAAATCTATCGACCAATCAATTCCTTCGATATTTGAAAAAGACGCTATTCTCAGCAATAATTGGCTTAAGGGGAAAAAGCGCATAAATCGGATGAGTTCAAGTACTTTGAGCTCATCACACAAAAAATCGTAAATCGTTTGCGTCGGCGATATTGGCTTTCTTGGAGAAGTAATTTCAAATCGCATAATTCATATGCGTTCAAGTACTTTAAACTCATCGCGGGAAAATTGTTTAAATCGGCGTTATCGGTTTACGTGACGAAATATTTTAGAAGGTGAAATTCGAGATACTATTGCATTGGAGGAATTTTGTATGAGAAAGTAAACAATGAATTGCTTGAAAAAAATTAAGAAAGAAATTTATGGTTTCATGCTAGTGCGATGCATGTTTTTTAAGATTTCAGATTTTGAGATGAGATGAGAATGTTTTGAATTTCAGGGTAATTTACAGATAACGAGCGATGTTTGTGTGTGGAGCCACTAGGGTGTATGGTGACGCGTATAGCGAGCGCTTACTACATAACGTAGGATAGCTAGAGTGCTTCGAGGTAACCCAGGTGTCGATTTTGAATCACGTTGTGAATCACGTTGTGAATTTGTGAACGCATCAAAAGACCAATACTGTTTCTTTTAAGCCAATTAGCTTTTAGTGTAAGTCGTTTTGATTTCGATACTCTTTAAATTAAATTTTAAGTCTAATAAAACTTCGATTTGGTTCCTTTAAGAGGGATGTATGAAGGTAGGATAGTGAATAAGTAGTTATTTTAAAATATCGTTGGCTGAATGGCTCTTGGATAAGTACTTTCGAATACCAGGTCATTACTAGCTGTTGTGTATTTTCAGGGTTGTTCAGCCGGAGGTTTTAATCATAACCTACCTTGTCCAACTCAATAAATTATAGGGACACCCAGAGTCAAGTCATACCGATGCCTATCTAGGAAGATATATATATACCAGTGTGATTTTGTAAATAAATATAAGTTTTGTTTTAACCTCAATCAAGTCACTTATGTCGTGTTACTAAATATACTAGTTTACGTTAAACTTCCTTTTAATATTGTTTTTTTTAATTTAATTTTTTTTGCCTTCCAATAACAAGCTAATTAATAAGAAAGCAGAGTATATATATATACCTTGCTCTCGTTTCCATGGCTGAAGTGGTTTGGTAACTTCCCACTCCCAAAAGTTACGTGGCGCCCAAAATTTTCATTATTGACTTCATGCCGGTTATTTCTACTTCGGTTCCAATACGAGGTATGCTTAACGAACCTCCCCATCTCCCTGAGCCAAGCAATTTTGTGTGAGTCTAGGCACGTAACATTTTTGGCTCCCAACGTGGGGCCTATTATAAAAATCGGCATATTATAAAAATCGGCCTATTATAAAAATCGGCCTATTATAAAAATCGGCCTATTATAAAAATCGGCCAATTATAAAAATCGGCATGTATAAAAATCGATATATTATAAAAATCGGCCTATTTTAAAAATCGGCATATTATAAAAATCGGCATATGATACAAGCAAGGCTATTATAGAAAGCTGCATATACAGCTTACCCGCAGACTAAAGGAACCTACAAAACATAAGAGTAAGGGAAGTACTACGATCTTTAAGCGGTCTGAATGGGAATATCTCTTGCGGAGTGATAGAGACGTCAATTGTGTTGCATTAGTCGTTGTGTTCTTATCCGTCCTTATTCGTTATTTTTGAATTCATTTAGATATAGGCATCTTCTTGGATAGTTAATTGGCTATACGTAGTCGGTTCGAAATGGTTACTAAAGGGAATGCAACTTTTGAATAAGGAGGAGCTTACTTATGAGTTGGTTATACGGGGTATCGCCGAGGACACTGTCGACGTAATGAGAAGATTGTTGAGGGGTGCTCGAAGAAGCGAAGTCAAGGTGAAAGTGTAGCTAATGAACCATACCCTTATGAAATGAAAGAGGATTTGGGAGCTCTCAGCGAAAAATTGAGACGGATTAGGCAGCTGTTGCTAGCCTGTCAAGGTGAGAGAATTGTCCCACCGGAGATAGGTGCAAAAATTGAATGGGCGGTCAGAAGAGTTCAAAAAGCGGAACCCTTCGAGGCGAAGGAGCAGGAACAAGCAGCGAAGATCAAAGCCAGCATTTCATGCTGTTAAAAGACGTAGCTGAGAGGACGGAAATGGGTCAAGTTGAACGGTCAGGGGGTCCAGGTATACAACAAGCAGCTGGTGATATGCCAGGTGACGGCACTTCAGCCGCTACCGGTGGACAAATTGCAACTCCCACTGAGATTCCCGACGTAGTAACCGATCCGTCAGCAGGAGGTCAAGCAGAAATTGACGCTTCCTTAGTTGAAAATGGAGCAAGGTTAAATCATTCTACCAATACTTCCCATTCAAGATCGGGAGGCCGAACACAAGCTTGAATATCGACAATCAATGCAGAGTCCCTGTCTCGAAATGGAATTTCAAATTTTCTGGAGATCAGACGCAATCCTTGAACTGTCTTCTTGAGAGATTGGAAGAGATGAGGATGGCGCGAGAGTTGACCGAAGATTTCCTATTTCGCTCAGCTGTCGACTTGTTTACTGTTAATGCCTTGATTTGGTATATGGCAGTTAGATCCGGCGTAAGTAGTAATGCACCAAATAAAGATACAATGTTTGCCAGCGGATTATGACGACAGGTTATTGGAGGAAATCCGAAGAAGGACTCAGGGGAAAAAGGAGTCAATTGGGATGTATGCAGCTATCATGAAGGGTATGTTTGGGCGGTTAGTTGACCAAATATTAAGGATCATAATTAGAAATCTGGATCCATTTTATCAAATGCAGTACGGTATGATTGGGGTTAAGTCATTGAGCGAAGTGGTACAAAAAGGGAAGTAACTAGAAACTATTAGAGCTCATGTACAAGAAGCGTTTGCACCTCTACCCCAAAAGAGGAGAAACAATTTTCTCGAACCCGACTTGGCCTATGTGGGTACGAATTCACCAGAGATATCAGCTGTAGATTCTGATAACACCGAACGAGTCTGTTTCAATTGTAAAAAAGCGGGCCATTTTGCTAACAAATGCAAAGCGCCGAAAAGGTGTTATGGTTGTGGAGAAGGAGGGGTAATTAAAAGCAAATGTCCTAAGTGCAATCCGGGAAACCAAAGGGGGACTCGCTAAAGGGCGGTTTAGTGAGTCCTATTCGAAATATTCGTACTGTCACAATCAATTTAGGAAATAGGTACGTAGATGCTATGACTCAGACAGAAGAACCTACAAGGAAACAAAATTTTAGTTCTGCCTCAGTTCAAACAAATGAAGTAGTGTCAACGGCAGACCAGAATGACATCCAACCTTCCACTTCAGAGGAAACACCGACCTTAACCGATTTCATTATCGAGCCGAAACAAGGGGATTCAAGGCCTTACCTAGCAGTGCAGATATATGGGGTCCATATGTTGGGACTTCTCGATTCGGGAGCGCCTCGGACTATCCTCAAAAAGAAAGGGTGGGATTTAATAAGGAATTTGGGAGCCGAAATGAAATCTGAGGGAAAAAAAACAACTGAATAAAACTAGAAGCCTTTTGTACATGTACTTTTATTTTCACAAGTTGAAGATCTTTATTAATTCTGACAGCTGTTTCGGTCCAACTGGACCATCATTGGAGAATAGACAAGTGCTTCTGGTATACATTTTCAAATTCGAGAATCTCTCCGTCTAGACTTAACATAAAAATAAAATACAATAAAATGCACACACATATGTCCATCAAATGTTTATGAGGAGAGGATTGCGAATGTAACTGAATCTGGAAAATCATTGTCTGTTGATGAGCATATTTAACAAAACTGAACGAATTGGCTCGAGATGTTCATTCAAAATGTTCCCCCCCCCCCTTGTATTGCTTTCCAAATATCATAATTTTCTAAAATATTCAATTTTTCCCCCTTATTTTCAACATGAAAAATTGTTAAGTTTTCTTTATTACAAGTGTGTGTGGATTCGTTCATATGTTTGGCCATAGCAGAATCATTTCTGTTAGTTTAAAAGATCTTATATGTTCACTAAATCTTGTATTGAAGCTACTACCAGTTTGTCTAATATAACTACTTTCGCAATCGTCACAAGGTATTTCATATACACCTGATTTAGTGAAATTATCAGTTTTATCTTTGGCATTTACAATAAGATTTTTTAAAGTATGCTTATTATAAAACGAAACTCTAACATTTAGTCTTTTTTATATAAAAGATCTAATTTTATACGAAATTCTCCCAATAAACGGCAATTTAACCCAAGGTATTCAATTATCATTAGTGCTATTGCTATCAGTAGGAAATACTGGTTGTTTTATTCTGTTTGTCTTTTTGTTTTTTATTAGATTTGAAATCATGTTCCCAGAGCAACCATTATTTGTTGCTATTGTTTTTATAATATTAAGTTCTTTGTTATAAGCTTCATTGGACATGGGAACCCTACACAACCTATCCACCATAGCGTGGAAAGCTGACAAATGTGTACTCATGGGATGTTTACAATTGGATGGAATAACATTATCCGTGTATGTAGGCTTGCGAATTACTTCAAAGTTAAGGCTACCTGTTTCGTGAGATATTTTAAGATCTAAAAAGTTAATAGTCTTGTCCTTTTCTAATGATTAATCCATTCTAAAAAGTAATATAATTCGCTGTCTGAGCCTTTCCATACACAAAATATGTCATCCACATACCTGCGCTAAAATTCTATTTTTTCTCTAAAGATTGTATCAGTTTCCTTTATCTGCTTCTCCAAGCTATCCATATGTATTTCTGCTAATAAAGGAGAAAGTGGAAAGCCTATAGGCAACCCGTTTTTAAAAGAATAAAATCTATTATTAAATTGAAAATAGTTCTGCTTGATACATAAATCGTACAGGGCTCCCATGTCTGACACCATTCCAGAATCTAAGCCACAATTTTCCAAGTATGAGTGAACAATATCAGATAACTTATCTAAGGAAACTGAAGTAAACAAACTACTTACATCAAAAGAAACTATTGCATAGTCAGTATCAGGTAATTTTAAGTTTTTTAATTCGTTAATTAAGTCTATAGTATTCTTAACAACATACTTTGGTTTAAACTGGGTTATTTCCAAAAATTGTGTACTATAGAACTTGCATAATTTATACGCAGGAGCCGTTGTATATGCCACCACTGGTCTAATCGGATGGTTTGATGTGTGCAGCTTGATTAATCCATGTAGTTTTGGCGCCGACGGTTTCATATTAAACATTTTATAAGAACTCTCTTGAAGAACGATTTCACAAGACTTAATTGCTATTTTCAGATTTCTCTGGTACCGCTTAGTAGGATCCGAGTTTAATTCCTTGGCCCCGCTTTCTAAAATGAACTGTTCTACCTTCTGAATGTAATCAGCTCTAGGTAGTATTGTCACACTAGCCCTTATCTGCTTTGGTCAGAAAAAGGTCACTGTTTATGAGGATTCTCTTAATGTTTAATAAATTTTTTTCTTCTTCCATCCTGCGCGTCGAAGTTGCTGCCAAGCCCTCAGAAAACTATGTTAAGAGCGTTTGTCAAGGACAATCATAGAACATGGGCAAACCATTTGCCAAAAATTGCGTGTGCTATAAGAAGCTCGGCACATGAAGTTTGTGGCTTCACTCACTCATTATTTTGTGCATTTTGGACGGGAGATGCACTTGAAACGAGAGCCTTCACAAGTCCCAGAGGAGGGGTTTCTTCCTGATCGATGGGACGATTTGACTAAAGGAGCGAGAGAAATGGAAACCATAGTAGAGGATGTAAAACAGAGACTCCGCAAAGCTTCTCAGGTGGGAGCCAATAGGTAAAATTGGCGCCGTCGGAATATTAGTTACGAGGTCGGGGATCTGGTCATGAGGATAAATTATGTTATCTCAAATACAAGCGATTTTTTCGCCGCTAAGCTGGCACCGAAGTTTGTAGGACCGTTCAAAGTTTTAAGAAAAAGATCCTCTGTGACATATGAGTTGTGCGATTAGAAAGATGAAGCTTGTGGAGTTTGGCACATCAAGGATCTGAAACGATTGCATCCAAACGAATGAGGAAACAAATAGGTAAAAAGTTGATAAAGGAAAATTTAGGAAATTTTCCGGAAAGAGAGGGTGGGATGTTACGTACCTGATTTTTTTAAACCATGGATTAGGTTATCCTAGGTATACTGTTAGCAATTAATCGCAAGTTAAATTCATCCTAGTTAAGTTAGGTTGTTGGCAGCAATATATCCGATTCGAGTTTGAGCTTTTGGAATTTTGGTTTCTACATAATTGTCAACCTCAGTGTTTGGTAACCAAATATAAACTGTAACTCAGCATGCTATACTTTCAATCTAGTTACCTGCAATCAACCAATTGTCAAGATTTTGTTCATTCATTTTTGTTTTTTACATTTGATTTGTTGTGTATTCTAGACCACGAAATTGTTTTAATAAAAAATTTCATTAATCCTAGCCAGCGCATTTTAATCAGTTTTAACTGGAAACATTTTGGTCCTTCGAAGCCGGATAAGGGATTAAAGTGATTCAATCGTTAAAATAATTTAGTTAAAACATCGGTCTTATCAACTACATCGTCCGTATTTTCGGAGAAGTTCACGGCTGTCAATGACATTGCCTAACCAATAGCAGAAATAGTGCCTATATATCCATCGAAAACACGGACAAAACTGGAAAGGATAAACAAAACAATTGCTTTTTATCAGCTCGTGAAGATCTATTAAATAGATACTGGACCAGTTTCGGAAATTTACACAATGATATACTATCATCAAAAGATCCCAAAGTATTGGAGCACGCATTCTTCACAGACAGCAAGTACGAGACAATTGAATGTGCATATATAGATGCATTGGTCTGTATTCAGGAACGTCGACAGAAATTTAAAACCAAAAGCAGTGAAATTGCTCTTAGTCCTACAACGCAACAAGTGGCAGTTTCTGAGTCAATACAACTTCCACGCATTCGAGTTCCAGAATTCAATGGCAACTTCGCTGAATGGCCCCCTTTTAGAGACATGTTTAAAACTCTTGTTCATGACAACAGTAGTTTGACGGATGTACAACGTTTATATTACTTGAAAAGTAATCTTACCGCAGAAGCTGAACAATTACTACGCAATGTCATGGTAACTGAAACCAATTATACCGGTGCATGGCAGTTTCTGAACAAACGCTTCGGCAACGAACGTATCCTGGTTAATACATATTTAAGTCAATTAACTAGATTGCCTGGAATCACTAAGGAATCGGCCACTTCTATTAAGGGATTATTGATTGGTGCGATAGAAGCAATTAGAGCACTAGAGAACTTAGGGACACCTGTCCATAGTTGGGATGATTGGCTTGTATTCATCATTGCTGAAAAGTTGGATGCAATTATGCGTAAAGAATGGGAAAAATCAATCAATAATGCAACTTCCGTTCCCAAATTCGAAACTTTGCGAGACTCTTTAGAAAGTCGTCTTCAAACGTTAGAAGTAATAGATAGTTCCGTAGATCTTCAGAGCAGAGAAGCTACTCGCCATCGTAGTGCGGTAACTCACGTTAGGGCTCATCATGCGATTTCATCAGGATGATGTGTTTATTGTAAGGGAAATCATATAATGATGTTTTGCTCTACGTTTCGGAGATTGTCCATTGCCCAGAGACGTGCTTTCGTATAAAAGAAAAGCTTTGTTTTAACTGCATGCAGCGAGATCACTCCAGTCAACAGTGTCCTACTCAACATAAGTGCAAAATATGTGACAGTCATCATCACACATTGTTACATCTTGACACAATGGGTTCTACTGGTTCTAAAGATTTTAGAATTACGCAAGCAGAAACTTCAGAGCTTGTCAGAAATAATAAAGGTAAAGTTCCTGTTACTTCCTCGCATGTCGCTGAAGAATATTCTTCTTTTAAGCAGGTGCTTGTCGCAACTGCTCAAATATTTGTACGTGCACCTAATGGAATGACTGTCAGGGCTCGTGCTCTGATAGACCAAGCGTCAGAGTAATCATTTATTACTTCTGCCTTGGCAAAGGACTTGAAGCTGCCTTATGAGACTACCGTCGTGCCAATAATTGGAATAGGCGGGGAAGTGTCGAAGACAACTAATAAATGTGTTTTATGTGATATACTCTCTCATTACGATGCAAATATATCAATAACCATTGATGCATATGTACTGCTCACCATAACTAGACAGATACCCTCCCGAAAACTCTCTTCGAAGCTAACTTGGTCTCATATTAAAGGTCTGACGCTTGCAGATCCGAGGTTCTATGAACCATCCACGATTGATGTCTTAATGGGAGCAGATTATTACAACGAAATTATTCTGAATGGTGTCCATAAAACAAAACGTGGGAAACCCATTGCACAACAAACGATCTTGGGATGGATTCTATGTCGCCCAATTTCGCTTAACACAATTCAATATTCGCTTTCAAGTGATCATAGAACTAAGCAGTTGGTTACGCTCCACAGCCAGATTGGAGAAAGCATCAATGCACAACTCCAACAATTCTGGGAAATTGAAGAAGTGGATCAAATCCTATCGCTATCTGCTGAAGACCAATTGTGTGAAGAATTTTTTAAGACTTCTTATCAACGAGATGAATCAGGAAGATTTGTAGTTAAACTTCCACTGAAAACAACATTACCACTTGACCTTAGCGACACGCGCAAGGCTTCACTAAGATCATTATACCAGTTTGAAAAACGGTTTAGATTTAATCCGATATATCTAGAAAGGTACATGGCTTTCATGCAAGATTATCTCCAATTGGGACATATGCAACCAATACCGAAAGAGGAAGTATTGAAGACAGAAAACGTATGCTATTTACCACACCATGGGGTTTTAAAGCAGGAGAGCTCTACAACTAAACTACGCGTGGTATTCAATGGGTCTCAACAAAAAGGTGCATCTCTCAACGCTTTCCAATATGTTGGTCCTAAGCTTCAACAAGATCTGTGTGCGACACTGTTGAATTGAAGAAAGCATCAATTCGTTCTTTGTGCTGACATACAAAAAATGTACAGGTAAATCAAAGTAGATAAAATACATCAAGATATGCAGCGAATACTTTGGAGAAAATGTACAGATGAGTCAATTCAAGAATTTCGACTAACAACTGTCACCTACGGCGTAGCCAGTGCGCCATACTTAGCCATACGGTCTCTTAAGCAACTCGCAATCGATGGTATACAGCAATTTCCTATCGCCTCAAATATATTACTCAACAATTTGTATGGGGATGATGCGTTCTTTGGAGCAGAGAGTATAGAGTCCGCTTGTAAAATTCAATGCGAGCTGATAAAGCTATTAGCATCAGGAGGATTCACCTTAAAAAAATGGTCAACGAATGCACCCTCCTTACTTGATGAGATTCCAAACGAGGATAAAGAATCGACGTCATTCTGCACTATTGATGAAGATAATCATCTCAAAACCCTAGGCATTCTGTGGCAGCCAGAAACAGACGAATTTAGGATAAAAGTTGAACTGAATTCAGCACTCTATCCAATTACGAAACACAAGATTCTCTCTGATATTTCAAAGATTTTCGATCCACTTAGTGGGTGCTCCTCTACAACAATCAATACCAAAATTCTTATTCAAAAACTCTGGAGATGTGGAACTAATTGGGATGAAGACATTACATCGGAATTAGCTGCTAGTTGGATAGGTTACCGTCAAAACTTGCATATTCGGAAGGATATTCGAATCAAACGATGGATAGGTACACATGTGTCTCAAATTTCAGTTGAACTCCACGGCTTCTCAGATGCCTCAACTTTAGCTTATTCCGCTGTTGTGTATGCACGAGTTACACAGTCATTTGACAATATACAAACAACATTATTAATGGCTGAAACAAAAGTATCTCCAATAAAGACCGTAAGTCTACCGAGGTTAGAGCTGTGCTAGCTCGCTTTATAAACAACGCTAGAAAAGCAATGAATCTGAATTCAGTTCCCACTCATCTTTGGACAGATTCTGGCCTGGCTTCGAGGTGAACCAACCCGCTGGAAAACGTTTGTTGCCAACAGAGTGTCGGAGATCCAGACATCCTGCTTTTACGCGAAATGGCATCACGTTCCATGTCAATTTAATCCCGCAGGCTGTGGCTCTCGTGGAATAGACTCAACGCAGTTGAAAGATCATTCTTTATATGGTGACGAGAACCTCAGTTCTTGCGACAAGATTCTTTGTGCTGGCCTTGGCAATGTTAAGTAAGAATCTAAGTAAGAATCTATCCTACTTAAACTTGTACTGGTTTCTTTGCGAAGAAACCGTTTGACTTAATTTGTTGTTTTTACTTTTGTTTTTCCCGGCAGCGACTGTCGTATCTCTAATGTGAGAGTAGTTGCGTGGAGTAGCTTGTTAAAAGCACAACTCCTGATATTACTACGGAGTAGCTTGTTTAAAGCACAACTCCTAGTGTTATTGTGGAGTAGCTTGTTTAAAGCACAACTCCTGATATTATTACGGAGTAGCTTGTTTTAAGCACAACTCCTAATTCAAACGAACCGTTTACTGAACACTAACTCGACTCAAATCGACTGCTTTTATTCTTCAAATTCTTTGCTTATTTATACAGAGGAATCTTATTAATACGGAAATAAATGAAATACTTCCGACCCAACATTTTGTATATAACAGTACAAAGTGTTAGGTCATTTGCACTTCATTTATTTCTGTTTATAAATAAATTGCGGCACTCGTCGCTTCCGTACATACATACAGATATTTTTCTCTGACTAGAATCGTACTGAACGTTTCGTCAGTACATTATCGCATTTGTTGTTACATACATACATACATAAATCTTGACAAACGCTAACCGCATGTTGCTTGTTCATCTTGATATTCATGATTTACATACATAGCTACATACATATTACTTTCTTCATATGCAAATCGTGAACCATCATTTGGTCACCTGTGTTCTACCGCTGGCGCAAGGTATTACAACGTGCGAAATCTTGCGCGCAGGGTATTGCGTCACTCAATTCTACCTTAGTTATTTCCTCTACTTGTTAAGTAATTGGGGAAGGTCAGTAACGAGTGGAATTATAATTTAATGAAAATGATGTAGGCATGTATGTTCATTGAACAATGATGAAAATATGTATGCTTGCGGTAGCTAGCATTTCTTTGATAATTGTTATAGGTATGTACATATGTTATAATGCTTTCTTAAAATTGTGAGTGGAGGTATGTATGTAACAGCAACACAACTGTACAATTGCTAAAATAAATGTGGAAGCCGAAACTAGAACCGTTCGTGCTCACGTGATTACATTTATTCCTAACTGGGAGCTGCTGGATCACTATTCGTCACTGGGAAAATTACTCCGAGTAACTGCATATATTAAACGTTTCATACACACAGCTCGCAATCCTACAGACTAAATAGCAGGCCAAATGACATCTTCCGAGATATTACAGTCTCTGTCGTTTTGGGTACATTATAGCCAACAACAGGGCTTCAGCTATGAAAAATGCATCTTAAGTAAAGGAAAAGCTTTACCAAACTCCAGCAAGCTATCAAGTCTGAGCCCTTTTACCGACAGTAATGGAATTTTACGCGTTTGAGGCGGATTGCAACTCGCCGTGCTGCCATAGGACCAAACACATCCCATGATACTCTCAGCAGCATCAAAGCTTTCGTCGCTCCTTATAAGTGATACACACCTGAAGACTTTACACGGCGGAGTCCAACTTACGTTGGGATATCTCCGATTAAGATGCTGGATAATTAGCGCCAGAAGTAAAGTATATTAATAAGTGTCCAATCTGCGTATGATTTAGAGCTAAAATATCTTCAGAGTTAATGGGAAGTCTGCCCTCTGAACGAATTACATCGTCTCATGCTTTTGAACATACTGGAGTGGACTATGCTGGACCCATCAACGTAAGAACTACAAAAGGTCGAGGATACAAATCTTATAAAGGCTATATAGCACTGTATGTGTGCCTTGTCACGAAAGCTGTGCATATAGAAGTGGTCAGCGAAATGACCACAGACGCTTTCATAGCTGCCTATGATCAATTTGTGTCCCGAAGAGGCCTATGTACTCATTTGTACAGTGATAACGGCACGAACTTTATTGAAGCTGACAGAATATTGAAGTGTATGCACTATAGCTGCTTAAAACAACAGTGTGGGGAGATTGCAGAACAACTACTGACAAAAGGAACTGAATGGCATTTTATACCTCCTTCAGCACCTCACTTCGGCGGTCTTTGGGAAGCAGGTGTAAAGTCAATTAACCACCACCTGCGTCGTACAATTGGGAACCATACCCTTACATATGAGGAACTATCGACCCTATTATCAAAAATAGAAACATGCGAAAATTCTAGACCACTGTCCAACGATCCAGACGACTCATCTGCGCTAACTGCTGAACATTTTTTGATTGGAAAACCACTTCTCAGTATTCCTCGACCCAGCATTATAAACGAATCGCCTTATCTACTTGCAAGATGGAAATTAGTGCAAAGAATGTATGAAGGTATTTGGAAGATATGGTCAAGAGACTATCTCCACTGCTTACAACAAAGGTATAAATGGCGAAATCCTATCGAAAACCTAAAAATAGGAGATCTAGTTCTTGTTCGAGATGAAAGGTGTCCACCATCTATTTGGTTACTTGGTCGTATCCTACATCTTCATACTGGTCTCGATGGTCCAAGAATTCTACTATTCGTCGACCTATCGTGAAACTAGTCGTTCTACCAGTTAATGGAAGAACACTATCCTAGTATTACAGTATCCATTAGATTTAACACATCATCTTTTGATTCATAATTTGAATATTTCATGGCGGGCGGATATAATATTCGTTGTATCGCGTATCAACGAGGCGGGCGGAATGTTTGGTAACCAAATATATACTGTAACTCAGCATGCTATGCTTTCAATCTAGTTACCAGTAATGAAACAACTGTCAAGATTTTGTTCATTCATTTTTGTTTTTTACATTTGAATTGGTGTGTATTCTAGGCCACGAATTGTTTTAATAAAAAATTTCATTAATCCCAGCCAGCGCATTTTAATCAGTTTTAACTGGAAAAATCAGAGATACTGGGACAGATCTTCTTGAGTACTGTAATCAACTTGCTTGCCCACATACATAAATCTATAAGAACAACAAAAACTATTTACTAAAAGGATATACGAATCATAGAAACTACAAGAAAGTACATATGTCGCATATAACGATTTCCTGGCCATAATACCAAACATAGAACCAGGGTGTGATGGGCCCAGGGGGAAAAAGGGAATTTTCCCCTTGGGCCGGTGAGATTTATAAAATTTGGGCCGGTAGTCTTAAACCAACACTTTTATTTTAAAATAAAATTTTTGACAAAAAAAAAAAAATAGATTTGGTTCGGTAAAATCAAAACTATAACCTAGATAAAATTAATATTTATAGATAGATAAATTTATTAAGTTATAAACATTACCTTAAACGTCAGGTACAAAAAAAAAATTAAAAATTTTAAAATAGCCCAAAAAAAAAGCCACACATAAAAAAACGATATGCAAACAATAAATATAAATAACAACAACAAAAATAAATATCATCACAAGTCAAAATCAGTAATAAAGAATTCATTTACAAAATAACAACACTTATTAATTAAAATACTTTTCACAGATTTTAAAAAAGCTTTAGGCTTTTTTATATTTTTTATTGACTCCGGAAGATGATTAAACAACTTGGGTCCTCAGTAGTTTATGCTTTGTTGCGCGAATTTACACGACAAAAAAATGTAACGATATTATTGCTAAAATAATACCAATACTTGACATTTGCGGCTTACAGCATTTTTTGGAATTAGCATTGAATGAAGAGTGCATGGCAACATGGTATTTGTGTTGTGCCCCGTGCGCTAGAATTCCTAGTATAGGAACCGTCTATTAATACAAAGAAATATTTTTCAAAATGAGTTCCTCGAGTTCAAACCATAAGGGAGGTGCAGAAAAACAAAGAGACAAGAAAAACCAAAGGTTGGCTGAGCGGCAACGAAATGTGTCAAGTTGGAAAGTTTTTTTAAGAAAAAAGATTCTGTTTCCGACGCAGGGACATCTCACATGTACTCCCAATGAATCATTGTTTTATTGAGTTCTCAGTACATGGTGTCCGGATTTAGATGTGTTCATATGCGAAGCACGAAACACCTGTATTCTTAACTAGCCGTTATTATTCTGAAGTGCTACTGTTTTGAGACTTAAAATTTGGCGCAAAAACATGTTTGATAGTTCTTTTAGTTTGCGAGCTAATAGATAATTTTGGAAAAATTAATAATTTTGCAAGGGTGTCGTATCTTATTTAGTAAAAGAGATATCGAAATTCTGTAAAAATATTTTTTAAGCCACTTTTCTAGTAGATTAACGTGAGACGTGAGGTGATTTGTTTTAGATTCTGACGTTTCGTCTCCGAAATACCATCATGAGAACCAAAAAGTTAAATACGGACCTGGATTTTTATTTAATTTTTTGTCATCTTTGGGCATATCTTATCTAATAATATAATAATAATACCTTAGGAATCGCCGCAAATGCAAAAATTGAAAAATGATATTGATGAGACGCCTGTCGATGATTCAATCCTAACTCAACTAACGACAGCTTCAGGATTGAAACATATAATTTTCTGTTCGATTTAGTGATTGAGTCTATGAAACGACGCTTTACAAATAACACAAATTTGTGCATGAACCTCTCTTTTTTGGATCCTAAAAACTTTGAAGACATAAAAAAGAATAAGATCCCAAATAATCTTCTGGAAAATCTTTCACAAAAAATTATGCCGTTCAATGATTCAGCAACACCTGAGCAATTGCAAGAAGAGATTTTCACCTTTGCAAACAACTGGGAAACATTAAAATCAACATTGGAAGAATCTTATGAATTTTTCCCGAATCTGGACAATTCTGAGGAAAATCACATTATTAGCAAAAATTGCCGAAATTGTACGAGCTGTTGCTATAAAACTCTTATTAAATGGAATTTATACCAAGAGGCTTATCCTGCATTGGCAACAGCATACCAGTTTCTTCTGACGTTACCAATTTCTCAAGTGGAGTGTGAGCGTTCCTTCTCTTTGTTAAAATTTATCAAAAATAGACTTCGGAATAGATTGTCCAATGAAAATTTGGAAGCCTTCATATTGGTGAGCACAGAAAAAGCGAATTTGAGTACAATAGACAATGAAAATGTCATTTAATGCTTTCGCTCAACCGTCTCCACTGATAAAAAAGTTGTTAATGTTTTAGATCTTTATTTTAATGAGTCATTTTTTGAGTTTATTTTCTGTTAGTTAATTTTTTTACTTTATTTTTTGTTTGATTGATGTCCGTACCTGAATAAAATCAAATATTCCATAAGTAGCCGTATTTTTTTAATTCGAAATTTTTACTTTGTGGCCACTATTATTGATGAAAAAGAGTTATTATTATTCTTATTACTCCTCAAAATTTTTCCCTGCGGCGCCATTTTCTTTGGGCCGCTTCCTCTAATTTCCCAGGCCAGTTTGTATCACCGCATCCACCCCTGCATAGAACCAAACCTAATATGCTGTAAATATGATATACTTCTCTCAATTTTGAAGTGGTCCCTCGTGTTGTTGTGGGAATGTGAGATCGGTACATTTGTATAGTTGAGGTTTCTCTGAAAAGAATCGGATAATATTTAATCAAAGAATCGTGTCCATCTAATGAAATACTTATCTGACTTGAAGAACTCTCCTTTTGTTGTGTATTATCATTATGTCGTGTCTGTTTGTTCCGTAAAGATCTTACAACTGCTCAGGCCAGCCTAGCGATCCCGGGACGTCCTTGAATGTCCACCTCTTTCAAAACGAATCCGAACATAGCTACAGTGGCAATAGCAACACACTAATCACATCAAACAAGATATACATGGAATGTCTTAACGCACTGAGAGTACTAAGAGACCGGCCGACAAATTAGTAGTATTAATTAAGATAAATTAAGGTATTGTGTAACAGAAACGGAAGGTAATATTGCTAATGTACTAATGACACCACTTAAGATGTTGTATCACAACAAACCTAAACATTTATTCGAATAAAATATCACTTTCAGTATTCCCAGTACTCACGGGAGAATAAAAGAAAAAAAAACTGCGAAAAGGTAGACCGAAATGCCATCTGTTGCTTGTAACTTGCCGCGAGTGTTGACAATAACCTATTTGATGGTGGCGAAACCTGTTGAGTATTCGGGCTTTTAATAACCAGCTAATTGAGGCGAAGACATTTCAGTTTCGAGATTGGTTTGAATATTTACTTTTTTGACTTTTAAGACTTTCCGCCAATCATGGCATGGAATATGGATCACGTGAGGATTTTTAGCCGCCGTCGGCCACATTCCGCACATTTTGTGTGAAAAGGAGGCAGAGTAAGTAACACAAATATACCCGCGACAGTACGCAGTTTGTTCCTGAAAGTCTTGAGAAGTGGAGCTCGTGTTCAATTATATATAAAAATATAAAATAGTGACACCATCTTGACGGTAGCCCATCAGAGTTCTTTTGCAAAAAGTATAAGAGGCGACGCTGGAAGTTTTACTTTCGATTTCACGACCAATGGAGGGACCTAGGAAAAAATCTTGTCGTTTTGATAACGTAGGATAGCTAGAGTGATTCGAGGTCACCGTCGATTTTCCTCAGGAACGGTGACGGAATTATAGCGGTGGATGATAACTATAATAACGGAGCTCCAAGATAATTTGTTTCACACGGATGGTATCGTTGGCTGAATGGCTCTTGGATAAGTACTTTTGAATACCAGGTTATTACTAGCAGTTGTGTATATTCAGGGTTGTTCAGCCGGAGGTTTTAATCATAACCTACCTTCTTCAACTCAATAAATTATAGGGACTCCAAGAGTCAAGTAAAAGCGATGCTTATCTAGGAAGATATATATATACCAGTGTGATTTTGTAAATAAATATAAGTTTTGTTTTAACCTCAATCAAGTCACTTATGTCGTGTTACTAAATATACTAGTTTACGTTAAACTTCCTTTTAATATTGTTTTTTTTAATATCGTATAATTTTGTTTGCCTTCCAATAACAAGCGAATCAATAAGAAAGCAGAGTATACGTCTAGACCTTGCTCTCGTTTCCACGGCTGAAGTGGTTTCGTAACTTCCCACACCCCAAAAGTTACGTGGCGCTCAAAAATTTCATTATTGACTTCATTCCGGTTATTTCTACTTCGGTTCGAATACGAGGTATGCTCAACGAACCTCCCCATCTCCCTGAGCCGGTCGCAACCGACGTTGTGTGAGTCTAGGCACGTTAGAGAGGGCTATAGATTGCGATTTATTGGGGTTAAGAAGCAGTTGATTATCAATTGCCCACCTAAAAATTTCTGAGAGATCATCGTTTACTCTGCAGATACAGTCCTCAATCAGTCCACGAGCTCTACGTAAGTACCACTGTACATAATCTGCATACAGGTGCAATTGAATATCACGCACGACATTACTTAACTTGTTAATGTAGAGACTAAAGAGAAGAAGTCCTAAGACTGAACCTTGAGGAACTCGACATGTTAAATGTATTCGGGAAGACGGCACTCCTTTTATGACCACCTGTTGCGACCTATTTGAGAGAAAATTGGATATCATTTTAACAGCAGAAGAGGAGAAATAAAAGTTTGCATATATCTTATGCAGCAATTTTTCATGTACAACACAATCAAATGCTCTTGAGAAGTCCAACAAAACCATCACACCAAGATCTGCCTCATCTAAAGCCGATCGCAAGTCCGTAGTCACCTTGAGTAACGCAGATTCACAGCTGTGTCGTGCACGAAAGTACAGGGAAACAAGAGTCAAATTATTCCAGAGAACCTTCGCAGGAAGGATGGAGAACCAAAAATTTTACTGTTGAAAGGCAGAGGCAGTCCCAAATACCTTTTACATTGGTGTGGAGGCCGGCCCAATTAGGAATGAACTGGCAAACTGTTACTAGGACAACACGACAGCCCAGAGTTATCAAATGTTTTAAATGCGGTCAGCCGAGACATATTTCCAAAGAGTGCCAACAGGTATTTTCCTGTACGGCATGTCAGGAATATGGGCACGAGGTGGCCAATTGCCGAATTCATCACGTCAAAATGGCAAACCGTGCAGCTAGCATTCAAGATGAACTCCATTCCGGACGAGAGGGGCGTTATTGCCAATTCTGCCGAACATGGGACCACTACACGGAGAACTGTCTTAGGAAATATTTAGCAGAGAAAGAGAGTGAAAAATTGATTTCAAGAAGTAAATATGTCATCACAGTGCCATCAAACATAGCCTTAGAAGGTAAGTTTAGGCTTTTGATTGACACTGGCTCCACCTGTAGCTTAATGAAGGTCGCTAGAATAAAAAGAGTTACAGCTATAAATACGCACCAGAAAATAAAAATTAGGGGACTCTTTGGGTTTGCAAGGAGTTCCATAGGTACCTGTAAGGCGAGGTTGTTGATAGACAACGATAAGTAAGACTGCAATTTTAACGTCATTGGTGAGACCGATTCGATTCCAGCTGATGGTAGCCTTGGAATGGATTTCCTCAATGACAGAGTTATTATTGACAGTGTAAATAGGAAACTTTTGGTAGAAGGTGCTGGAAAAGCCAACGAGGCAAGTGCCTCTGGTAAAAGTGTTGCAGCTTGTGCACGAGTGGGTCCCACAGCTTGGCAAAGTAGCAGTCAAGGAAGTCCGCTTCAGGCCAGGATAGAGGAGAATAACATTAAAATAGCGGAAAGCATCGCATCTTTCGCTTATGACCGACACTTCAAAGCGAAAAGTCCGGCACGCAATGCAGAGAATACTTTGGGACAGGGAAAAAAATATACTCATATTGGTGGAGCCATTCGGGGCACAATTATGGGAGAAGACTCCACACACATACAAGTATCAATGAATTTAGTGAGGGGAGGGCACAACCGGAATATAAACGGTACAGTAGAAATAGGCTGGAGGATGAGCATGCATTCGTAAAAATGGCCAATGCAACAGCCTATTTTGTAAAAAATCCTGATTCCTCGCACGGGCAAATAGAACCGCGCAAATTTTACCGCAAAAAGGTAAAGTAAAGCTACAAAAATATAGCTTGCAAACGGGTACGATAGCACCGGTGCAAAGTTGGACCGATGTGAAGAATATCACGCCTAGCTTCGCCAGTCTATACAAGGTAGTTTCAATGTTGGAGGTCACACATTGTAGGCGATCAGAGATAACCATACCGAGGTAGGTAACGGTTATGACCCAGGAATCGGGGAACTTAACCACAGAAATGTCCAAAAAATTCCCTCCAATTTCAGAAGAAATTCGATGAGCGGAGTTTAACATCAGTCGGAAAATATGGAAAGGATATAAAAAGGTAACTTAATGGATCCAACGTAAGGTAAATTTATAAAATAAAAGGTACGAAGGTAAGGAAATGTCTCTAAAAAAAAGAGACAGCAATTGAATAACGAAAATTTGAAAATTTAAAATAAAGAGTAATTTTGAAAGAATAATTGAATACAAAAGAAAAATAGAGATTTTAAAAGAATAAAATTGAATAAAATGGAAGAAATAGAGATTTTGAAGTAAAGAGAAGTTTGAAAAAAAATAAGAGATGTAAAAGAAAGAGAAATTTCAAGAAAGAAAAAGTTAGAAGAATAAGAAACGTATGAAGATAATTAATAAAGGTTTAAAGTTAGAAATGGAAAGCTAACAAGCAGGCACAAAAAGTTAAAAAACCAAAACAAAAGAGTAATTAAAATAAAGGAAAAGAATATGTTAAAAATGTTGATTAATAAACGAAGAGGTTTTTAAAGAATAGAGTCAAGAAAAAATTGAAAAGTTAAAAGGAATAAGAGATTTAAGGAAAAGTAAAAAAAAATATATATAATAAGAGTTAAAAAAAATAAAGCTAAAAATGAAACAAGAGTTATAAGAAAAGATTTAAAATGTTTATTATAGTATATAGTAGCATAGAGAAAAATAAAAGTGGCTGCCAAAGCTTAAATAACTATAGGTATGATCGTCAAATCTACATATTCAACGCTTCCAGAGCATAGGCGGTAGCAGAACGAGAGGATCTATGAAAGAATATATCAACCATAGTAGATATGCAACAAGTAAATATAGGGGATCGACATTACTGCAGCTCAGAGTATGAGCGAAGTACGAAAAATTAGTAAGATGCAGCTGATAAGGATAAGTACGCTGGTGTCTTTGAGCCTCGGATAGTTACATTCACGCATAATTTACGCTCGGAAGATGAGAAGAAGTTCCCATCTGTCATTGCAAGTTTCTGTTTTCATGCTTGTTTTTTTGTTAATTTAGTGATTTTATCGTTAATTATTTGATGTTCGTGAGTGATATTATAATTTAGCCATTACTGTGCCATAGTGCTGTTTGTTATCATCTGCTTGTTTTGCACTCGGCTTGGTTTTGCAGATTAGTAACTGCAGCTGCGCTGCCCTTTTCGTATGCCGGTTGAGGTTCATCGCCCGTGCTCATCTGTATTGTTTATTGTTTTTTTCTCTTTTGTGAATTGGGATCTTCTTCTTAATCGCTGGTATTTCTGTTTAATTTATTTTTTATCTATTATATATATATTCATTTTTCATTTGTTATTGTTTTCGATTTTATTTCCGCCCTCTATTTGTGAATATTCTCGCTTTGCGGAGATAATTGTGCATTTTCGTTATTCCCTCCGCGGGCACCATTCATTGGGCAGGTACATTGCGACTCAAAATTTTTCTTTGTATTTTTGTTTATTTTTTTTCTGTACATCTTCAATTTTGTTATTTCAATCGCTGTCACTTAGAATGGCAACTTGTAAAGTCTGCTCTTTAGAGAAATCAGAGGACGTGGTGGCTTGTGACGGTATATCTAATCTTTCCCCGCTTCTTGCTTGAAGCGGAGCTCCAGAACTCCTACTCCTGGACTCACAACCTGCAGCGAATGCCCAGATATAAAGCCCTGCCACACATTAAGGTTTTTAAAAAGCTTTACCGAACGTCTTGACTCTTTCACTACCGTTCAGTCTCTCATCTATGAACTGGACTGGTCTCGAAGTATTTTCCGATGACATTAATGTTTTAAGTGGTAAAATTGATAAGCTGTTGAAACTTGTGGATGTATTGAGCATGAATTCAGACACACTCCTTGAAAAGTCTCATAACCTAGCTTTAAAGGTTCAAAATTTGTCAGACTCACTGGTTGATGTTAATGCAGTATTTGCCAAAGACTCACCATCTGCGTCTCAGAATTCCAACAGCACGTTACTTATCCCAGTAATCGACGACGTTCGTCGTAGTTTAAAGCGTGTTGAAGGCGATATCGGGTCTTGGGTATCTGCTGTTTCCGAAAACTCGAGACTTAGCAACTCCATGGCGACTGATGTCAAGAAATTATCTCCAGTGGATAAGGAATTGTCTGACTCTCAACCATCACCTCTCGTGCAGCAAGGAGTAGACTCTAACCGTCCGGTACCTAATGCACATAGTAGTAAACCAGCCAAAAAGCAGAGGAACGGTACCAAAACTTTCGAGTGTTTTTGTCACCCGTTTCTCTCCAGAAACGATGTGCGAAGAAATATTGAAGTATTTGAAGTCCAAGAATATTGCATCAGATGGTATTTCTTGTCGAAAAATTAGTAAATCCTCTAAGCCTGTTGCATCTTTTGTTCTAACTGTGTCCGCGGATGAGCAGGAGAAGTTATTGGATCTAACTTTTTGGCCCTCTGGCGCTTTTACTAAATTGTTCGTACCTTCTGGGTACCAACATAGAAGTTCAGCTAAAATAAGCAGCGATATCTCAAAAAACTCAAACCGCTTTCCCTTTAATATCAAAACGTAAGGGGGATTCAGACAAAAACTGCAGAAATCTTTAAATCCTCTATTGCAAATTGTTTTTATATAGTTGCTTTCACTGAAACTTGGCTGTATCATGGTTTTCGCGATGCTGAAATCTTTGACAATTTTTATCACATTTTTAGAAGAGATAGGTATACTGATTCTGAAGGTCGTGGCAGTGGCGTACTCCTCGCCTGTAAAAACCACTTAAATTGCAGCCAAGTTGAGCTCCCCAGCTTCTCCAACACTCTCGACATTGAACTTATAGTTCTTAAGATGTCTCTCTTAAAATATGACTTATACATACTTTGTTGCTATATTCCTCCAGACTCCATAAATATCGTCGACGACAAAGGTCAGAATATTTATGACCTACTCAGTTTAACATCTAATTTTATCCATGGTAAGATGGAACTTCTTGACGAATTACTACTTCTTGGTGATTTTAACCCACCAAATATACAATGGGTACTTAATGATGATCACGATGACTATCTTCCACTTAATAACTTGATAATAAGGGAATCACTTTTCCTTGAGACTATTTCATCTCTTGGTCTCAGCCAAATCAGTCATGTTAAGATTGACATGGGTAGGCAGTTAGACCTGGTATTTTCTACTGACGCGGGTAACTTATTAGTTGAACCTAGCCCAGTTATAATATCTACTCTTGACAAATACCACACCCCTCTTCAAATTACACATTGCTATGTAACCGAAAACCTCACATATTTTGACGAAGCGCAATACTTTTTCTATTTTAGACAGGCTGACTTTTCGGAACTTTCCAGTAGACTTACATCTATTGATTTCTACACATTTCTGTCTTGCAATAGTGCTGATGAAGACGTATCTAAGATTTACATAATTCTTTCAATTTATTTTCTTCTTGTATTCCCCGCGAGCGTCAGCGGTTGAATAAAACATCACCACCATGGTTCAATAAATAACGTAAACGTCTTGAAAATAGGAGGAATAAACTGTGGAAAACTTATAAGAGGGACAAGGACATTACAAGTCACAGCAACTTTCTCACATCCTATACGGAGTTCAGAGAACTTTCTTCTGCACTTTATGATGAGTATGTTCAAAGGATGCGTACGAAATTATTAGTGACCCACGCATGTTTTTTAAGTTTATTAATATGAAGAAAAAAAAACGGACAACTACCCCAATACCATGAGGTACAAGGTTTCTGCTAGTGATGATTCGTCTGAAATTTGCGATATGTTTGCTTCATTTTTTGACAATGCCTTTGACTCGATTCATTCACTATCCCTTCAATTTCAGAAGATGATATACTCGATCATATTAATGGGCTTCCAAATGACTTCACAACTGGCCCTGATGGGATCCCTCCAGCCTTTTTTAAGTCATGCTACCTCGGCCTGGTAGCTCCGCTGAGAATTATCTTCCAAAAATCGCTCGATAGTGGTTGTTTCCTGCAGCTATGGAAAAATTCCTTTATCATACCTATCTACAAAAAAAGTAGTAAAAATGAAATTTCTAACTATAGACATATTGCAAAATTATCTTGCATGCCCAAATTACTCTATTCTATCATTCACTCACAACTATCATCTTCCTGTAAGAATTTGCTCTCTTAAAACCAGCATGGGTTTATTTCGGGCAGGTCTACAACCAATAATTTGTTGGAATTTGTCTCGGATACCATGTGCGGGTTTGCAAAAGGCTATCAGACAGATTGCATTTATATAGACTTTAGTAAGTCGTTCGACAAGTTATCTCACTCCGTGATACTGTTTAAAATGGAAAAATATGGGTTTCCCCAATATTTCTAAAATGGACGAAGTCTTATTTAGATAACAGAACATACCAAATCTTATTCTGCCATTCCATCTCTAGAGTATTGAAGGCTTCGTCTGGCGTACCACAAGGGAGTCACTTGGGCCCGTTGTTCTTTATTCTGTCTATTGACGACATTGTCTCTGTTGTGAGGTATTGTAAGGTCTTGATTTATGCTGACGATATTAAGCTTTTCGCTCCGATTAAATCTGTTAACGATTGTGAACAGGTAGAGGGTGACCATCAAAAATTTTACAATTGATGCAAGAGCAATAATTTGGTACTCAATATCAACAAATGTGAGGTTATGACTTTCCACAGGAATCAGAAACCAATCACTTATGATTATGAGTTCTCGAATTCCTCGATTCGCCGTGTGGACTCTGTCTGTGACTTGGGTGTCAATTGTGACCACAGATTGAATTTTATCTCCCATATAAACTACATGGTCTCAAAGAGTAGTTCTATGCTGGGCTTTATAAAACGTTGGTCCCGAGAGTTTTCAAATCCTACCATAACATTGTGTTTGTACACTTGCTTTGTGAGACCACTTCTTGAGTATGCTAGCCAGGTCTGGTCTCCATTTTACGGTACACACATCGACCGTATCGAGTCTGTTCATCGGAACTTCCTACTATTTGCTCTCAGGCATCTACCCTGGAATAATTCTTGAAGCTTTTGAATATGCAATCGCTTGAGAAACGTCGCTTGGTTGCCGATGTAACGTTTGTGCATCAACTCTTTAACGCGAATATTGATTCTGTATTGTTACGTAACAAAATCTCTTTCCGTGATAGTAGCCACAATTTGAGAAGGCTACCTCTGTTGCACGTTAACTCCTCAAGGTCTAACTTTAGCATGTATGAATCTATTAATCGCATGTGTATTACTGTCAATAATATGGCTGAGAATTTTGTTGTTGACGTCTCTAAGCATGTTTTAAAAAAACGTCTATTCAATATTTAATTTTGTTTTAATTAACTTTTTTAAATTGTATTGTTCCATGTTGCATGTCATTTTATCCGGTGTTCGGCCTATGTTTAGTGTAACATACTAGTACTAACACCGACTAAATGATGAAACGCATGTATTGTTGACCGTTTATTTATTACACGTGTCCATGCAGCGAGCTTGTGTTAAGCTGGTTCTGATAGTCATTATTTATTTAATAATCGTTTGAGCATGAACAAGATATACACTATTCCTGTAACAGTGTAGTCCACATATATGATCTCCATAGATGTCGAATTCGGAGCAGCAGTGAAAAAGTCCTGAAATATAGCTACATCTTAGATAAACTTTTAATGGAAAGCTATAATTAGGAAACCTGACGGAACTACGAGAGCATACTTTAATACTGAGAGGACTGTAATATATATATACCTACTAATATTCATATATACATGAGATATAAAAAAAAAGCAAATCTTTAAGTACACGTCGACTCTCAATACTATTGAGAGAACTCCATCCTACTTAAAAGAATTTTTTTTTTAAATCATTTTGATGAGTCCGTCCTACCACCGAACCGCAGATCAACAATTTCCATTGAGATGTTTCTTGAAATGAAATTGAAGAAGCGCCTGTAAAGAGAAATGGATACACGTTCTATGATGATCACACCTTAAAAGCTACAAACTGATGTAATTGCTTCCAGAAATGCAATGTAGATGAAATTACTCTTACCATACAATTAATGGGATAAAGTTTCAGCAGCAGCAGCTTTATCAGGAATAGTGTGCCGTTTGAAACGTCAGAAAAGTGAAAAGTGCGAGCCTTCATCAGAAAACCATCAAAAGGGGCAATAAACCAGACGTTATCCAAGCTAGCAGCCGCCAGTATATAGTGATCATGCCAACAACAGCAAACCTGCAAACTCTTGTTTTGAATTTCGTCGATGTTGGACTTGTGGACGCTGTTGAGTTTCTAAAGTACTTCTAGTACTCTCATCTGAGCACCTTTTGATCTTTAACATGGCACGGTTACTGAGATTACGTGCCTTCAAGATGGTTGGGCATTTTCTTAATTGTCCCGAGATAGGTAGAGCAGCGATGCGTATGGAGCAGCTTACTAGCTTTACTCCCAGTGCGGTTCAATGGAGCAGCTTATTAGCTTTACTCCTAGTATAGATGAACGGAGCAGCTTACTAGCTTTACTCCAGGTAATTGAAACAACTCGTGTTCTGTTGCTACTCACTAACTAACTAACTTCTTTATTCAAAAATCACAGTTTATTTATACAATTTTCCACTTAATACTATTGTTATTTTCTTATTACGCTAAGCTAATTTCATCACAGCATTTATTCGTACATAATAATTATTTCCGTAAAGTGTTTCTTTGTGGCATTCATAAATTAATTTCCGCAAAGCTTTTGCCGGTTTGTTGTTGTTACATCACGGCATTCATCGCTTTCATATGTACATACATAAATACTTCCGCTTTGCTGCTATTATGACATCATCGTGAACCATTGTTTCGTTCACCTGAGTTCTACCGCTGGCGCAAGGTTATCAAATTGCATCGCGTGAATTCTTGCGCGCAGGGGATTGTGTCACTGCCTTCACTTGTTTCTTTATGTGATTAAGAAATTGGTGTAGGTCAGTAGCGAGTGACTTTACTGAACTTGCAAATATGTTTGTAGAATTATGTTTATACCTGCAGCTGGGAATTATAATTCTGCATGCAATGAGAATGCATTTCTTTATTGATGCATGAATTTTAGAATTCTGCGTAAAGCGTAATCGATTCAGAGATGCATGTATGTATTGATGCCAATGGATGCTCTGTATGTAACAAATCTCCCCCTTTTTAGAAAAAGCAAACATAAACATTTATTTATTTGAGTACCCGTGCCAAAAGCACGCTGAGCGCTGGGCACATCTTAGCGAGTTACATAGTAGATACATACATATATTAGCAAAATTGAACATAAACAATTGAGTAAAGAATTGGAGGCTTAGAGCAACTATAGTAGCAAAGAGCAACACAATAAAACGGATAAAATGTCGGTAAACTATGAAAAAGTAGTAAAACTGACGGCACAAATGGTGCCTTTGTTCTCTGGGGAAATTAGCGCGCAAATTCTTACAGAATTACAGACTTTTATAGGCTGTTGTAAGCAAGTGCAACAGTGTCTAGGGGAAGAGGAAAGGAAAGCCTTCATGCAAATTTTCCCCACCAGATTGAGAGGAAACGCGTATCAATTAATAGCGTCCAGCTCTCTCACAAAATTTGAAGAAGTCGAACAACTGCTTTACCGAACGTATTTACCTCGTGAAACATACCATGAACTAATAAACTAGTTAATTATTTGCCGGCAATATCCGCCAGAATCATTAAGTTCATTTACAAATAGATTAAAAAGTCTTTTAATTCAATGTAACGAGGCAGCACAGAGTAAATACGGATCTGAAAATTTTACAGTAGTAAAGCAGCAAATAGAAGATTTTGCTATGGCTTCCATAAAGAGTGGTGCAACTAATCCCCATCTAAGCGCCTATTTACTCACATTGAATGAAAATTCTTTAGAAAATCTTATTCAAAAGTCATTAGATATGGAAAGGTTGCAGCAAGGACTCTTTTTCATTCCACAACCAACAAATTATATCCCTAACCCAACAAACTCTTTCCAGGTGGACCCTTTTCTAAGACATAATACCCCAAATTTCCCTAATACCTATGGTTATCCCATACCTGAGAGTGTAAATTAGTCTTCCTACCCTTACACAAAGGAATTCGGAAGACATAACATAAAAACTGAAATTGGTATACCCCCTATAACGGAACCACCAAAGGAAACTTCAGTATCGTTTAGTATCGACAGAAACTCAGAAAATTATTGGTGATCTCCTCAAACAAACATAACAGGGAAATCGTTAGGAAGTCCACCTCCAAACAGGAAATCTTTTTACGAGCAGGCAGGCAGCTACTGCAATTATAAAGGGCACACGTCTGACGAGTGCCTAAAGCGTAAGAATACTCCTTATTGTACTAACTGCAGAGTGAAGGGCCATGATGCCCAATATTGTAAATAGAATATTAAAGCGCCATCCGAATATGCAAACTCTAAAAACAATGCTCGGTGGGGCTCTGCAGATAGGGAACAAAGATTTAACCACATACATAACATGTGGGAGAAGAAGTCATACGGTGTCCACATGTCAGCAGAAACAACGATGGGAGGCCACACATTCGGGAAAGGGCATACTGTCGACCGAAAAATCCCCGGCTCGACATTAAATAAAACTGCGCACATTACTTCAGGGTCCTCTCAAACAAAATAACAATTAAATAGAGAAAATGTACCAGTAGTAGACTTACCACTGGACATAGGAAAAAACACAGCCGTTCGGCTGATAGTAGACACTAAAGCTGAAGTAAGCATCATAAAAAAGGAAGCACTAAATAACCCAGAACATGTAGAACGAAGCCAAAAGGTGACTTTGAAAACACAATTTGGAGAAGGAGAAACATTGGGAAACTGCCAAGGCAACTCTTTTTAAGCCGCAGTGTCCCATGCAAACTCCAGGTAGTAGAAGACATTGCCCAAATCTCCCACGATGGGCTGTTAGGCAATGACTTTCTTGCAAAAAATTGTAATATCGAAGGGCCTAATAAATTACTCCGGTTCCCTCGCACGGAAACCAACCCTATTGAATTCACGGTACCTCTCGAAACAGCCCTAGAAGATGGAGAGGAGATACCAAGTGATCAATTATAGGAGCAATTTAAATCACGGGCACCAGATAACAAAAGTGCCTTACCTCCAATGGAAGAAACTCTGAACACCTCAAAAGAGGATGAAAGTAGGCAATATGAAGTAATACTTCAGCGATCCAATAGAATACCCCCTCGATCTCAAATGGTACTGAGCATACCGTTACAAATAGACCAAGATATGATCTGTTTGTCTCAGGAGATCTAAGAAGGAGTATTTGTCGCAAGGAAACCATATTAAAAGCTAGAACCCAGACAGACTTTACGTAAAGAATTACTGTTGGATGAAAACTAAAATCACGAAAAAGAAAAATCGATTCCTGAGTTATGCTATAAGTATAACGATCTTTTTTATTTAAAGGGAGATAAGCTCACGTGCACTAATACCAAAAAGCATACCATCCCCATACTACACAATCAGCCACCCATAAATCAAAAGATGTATAGACTTCCAGAAACACACCGGGCAGTCATAAATGAGCAAATAAAGGAAATGTTGGACAACGACATAATCAAATTAAGTAAAAGCCCGTGGAATTCCCCATTCCTGGTAGTCCCCAAGAAAGCTGGGCCCGACGGCAATAAACGTTAGCGAGTAGTAGTAGATTTCCGTAAAGTTAACGAGAAATCTATAGGGGATGCCCTTCCATTACCCAGGATAGAGGATATACTGGATCAGCTTGGGCATTCGCGATATTTTACTACACTTGACCTTGCAAGCGGATATCACCAAGCACTGGTAGATCCAACGGATAGACCAAAAACTGCGTTTAGTACCGCTTACGGGCATTATGAATTTAAGAGAATGCAAGTTGGCCTAAAAGGCGCACCTGCGACTTTTCAGCGCCTGATGAATTATATTCTAACGGGTCTCCAAGGATTAGAATGCTTTGTCTATCTCGATGATATTGTAATATATGGAAAAAATTTACAAGATCATAACAAGAAACTAGCCAAAGTATTCTGCAGACTTCGAGCCCATAATCTTAAATTACAACCCGAAAAGTGTCAGTTACTTCGCAGAGAAGTAATATACCTCGGACACAAATGCTCAAAAGAAGGGGCACTTCCAGATCCCAGTAAGACAAGCTGTGTCCAAAAATTTTCCTCCACCACGAACTATCACACAAACTCAATCGTTCCTTGGATTGGCAAACTACTATCGCAAGTTCATCCCTAATTTCTCAAAGATAGTCAGGCCAATAACAAATCTATTACAGAAAGATGTCAAATTTAATTGGACGCAAAAGTGCCAAGACTCTTTCAATGAAATTAAAAATTCCCTTATAAATCCGCCTCTACTCAAGTATCCAGATTTTACCCAACCTTTTAATCTAACAACAGATGCTAGCAATGAGCCATTGGAAGCTGTTTTATCACAAGGGACAATAGGTTAAGACAGGCCTATAGTGTATGCAAGTAGAAGTTCAAATAAGGCGGAACAAAGATACTCCACAATAGAAAAAGAGTTGCTCGCTATTGTATACTACGATAGGCGTTCACGTCCGGTAACCTTCAAACCAAGAGATAAAGTTTTACTGAAAAACCCTGCTAAAAAACACAAACTTTCCCAGATATGGCTAGGATCATATCTAGTGGTACAAGTCGCTAACACTGTTAATACTGTTATTCAAATCGGTAAACGAAGAGTAACAGTACATAACAACAGATTGAAGCCATTTCACAAATAATGGCTGTCAAAAAAAAATGATGGCAATAAAACAATAGACAAACTCAACACTCGACACTAAGCCGTGTCGAATCTGAATCAATTCCACGCACCCGCCATTTACAGGTAGTTTAATTCCATCTCTAAATAAATTCTGCATATCCAAAGATAAAACAAACATCTCAATGGTGAATTCAATTGCTACACACTTTTTACATGTACATATATCATTAATAAATCAATATAAATATTTTATAAATGTATAAATAGATTTAAGTTAAATTTTATAAGTAACAAAAAATATGTATTCGCACATATAGTGCTAATAAAAATAAATATGTAATTACACATATAGAACATAAAAATAATAGTACCAAAAAATATGTATCCACACATATAGTACTAATAACAAAAAATATGTATTCACACACATAGTGCTAATAAAAATAAATATGTAATTACACATATAAAACATAAGAGGAATAGTACCATAAAATATGTATTCACACATATAGTACGAATAAGTATAATAAAAAAAATAATTGTACCAAAAATGTATATAAATTGTCGTACTCATAAATAGTAGACATCGGGCTACATGTTTGCATTTCTTTATTGATTCATGAATTTTAGAATTCTGCGTAAGCGAAATCGATTCAGAGATGCATGTATGTATGTATATACATGTTTAATTGATGCCAATGGATGCTCTGTATGTAACAAATCTCCCCCTTTTTATAAAAAATGTGTTATTCTTGGGAGAGGAATAACGCATTAAAAAAAATTAACTTATTTGTTTGATAGCTTGGGAAAAAGACAAATTTTTACTTGAAAATTTTGTATGTATATACGTAATGCTGAGATGAGTACATGTGGTGTTTAGCTGTATTAAAAAGAACAAAGCTTATCTAAGCGAGGGTTAATTTGGATTAGCTTAACTGTATTTTGTATTTATTTATTTTTTGTTGTTGTTGTTTTGTTATAACTATTTTTTTGTCTACTATTTATGAGTACGACAATTTATATACATTTTTGGTACAATTATTTTTTTTATTATACTTATTCGTACTATATGTGTGAATACATATTTTATGGTACTATTCCTCTTATGTTTTATATGTGTAATTACATATTTATTTTTATTAGCAATATATGTGTGAATACATATTATTTGTTATTAGTACTATATGTGTGGATACATATTTTTTGGTACTATTATTTTTATGTCCTATATGTGTAATTACATATTTATTTTTGTTAGCACTATATGTGTGAATACATATTTTTTGGTACTTATAAAATTTAACTTAAACCTATTTATACATTTATAAATTATTTATATTGATTTATTCATGATATATGTACATGTAAAAAGTGTGTATCAATTGAATTCACCATTGAGATGTTTGTTTTATCTTTGGCTATGCAGAATTTATTTAGAGATGGAATTAAACTACCTGTAAATGGCGGGTGCGTGGAATTGATTCAGAGTCGACACGGCTTAGTGTTTGTGGAAGTGGTGGTGGTGGAGGGATAGGTAAATTTTGTCTGCTACCTGCTTGTTGCTGGTGGGTGGCACGTTGTTTAATGGGATCCTTTAATTCTGAATGAGAGATTTGTGAGACAGCTTGTTCTTTGTTTCTCGCTGTCGTTACTTCTACAGAGGTTAGAGTTTTAAATTTTGATTTGTTTGTTGTAGTGATCTCCGACTGGAAATTTTGCGAGATCTGCTTGACGTTACTGGTGGGAAAATTCTCTTGTTGTGGAGATAGTTTATCTTGAATCTTGGTATCTATTCTGGACTCATGGTTCAAGGTATCCGTAGCTTCTTTAGTAACTTTAGGGTATGTCTCAGTGTCTGTATTTGTTTGATGATTTTGTATATACCCGGAAGTCAGATTGTTTGAATACTACGAACTCTTGTATGGACAGATAGCTTGGCCATTAGTCGTGAAATGGTTTTAATCTGTTGTTATGTACTGTTACTCTTCGTTTACCGATTTGAATAACAGTATTAACAGTGTTAAAGATTTGTACCACTAGATATTTTCCTAGCCATATCTGGGAAAGTTTGTGTTTTTTAGCAGGATTTTTCAGTAAAACTTTATCTCCTGGTTTGAGGGTTACCGGGCGTGAACGCCTATCGTAGTATACTTTTGACTTTTCCTTGGCTTTCAACAAATTTTTCCCAGCGGTAGCGTACGCTTTTTGTATTTTGTACCTCAGAAGGTGGTAGTAACTTTCGTGGTTGTAGATGGGCTCCGGCTCTCTTTTTAGATTAGAGGGAACATCCGCTGTGAACCGAAACAGACAGTCCATTGGTGTGAGCTTGGTGCCATCATGTGGACTATTATTGTATACAAAAGCCGCGGTTTTCAGGAATCGATCCCAAGCCTTTGGATTTTCAGACACAATAGCTCTCACATACTCCACTAGGGGTCTGTGGGCTCGCTCTAGTGCGCCGTTGGATTGCGTATGGTAAGCGGAAGTCTGCATTTTTTTTATTTTCAGAAGTTTACATACTCGTTTGAAAAGATCGCTTAAGACGTTAGAGCCCTGGTCAGTTACTACCTTTTTAGGAATGCGATAACGAGTGATTATCTCATCGGAAAATATTTGTGCTACCGTTTCTGCTTCGCCAATTGGCATGGCATAACAATCTACGAATTTCGTTAGATTGTCTTGGTAAGTCAGAATATATTTGTTTCCTGAGTGCGTTTCCTCAAGAAGACCGACTATGTCTAAATAAACTTTGTCGAAGGGCATATGGGCAGCATCTGTTATGACCATTGGCATGCGAAACTCCGGGCTAGCCTTCATTTTTTGGCATTTAGAGCATTTCCGAATTTATTTCCTGATAGAACTAAGCGTGTTTTTCCACTTATAGTTTTTTTTATTCTTCTGTAAGTTTTGATTACTCCTTGGTGACCACCAAATGCGGAGTCATGATAGTCCTTCAGAATTGTTTCGATTTCCTCAGGGTCTGAGATATTTTCTGGTAATGAATGTTGGGAATTTATTAGATTTTGGTTCCAGGGTGATTCACCGTGTTCAGAAGCACTGCTTTCGGATTTGCTGCTATCAGTTGAGTCAATTTCTACTAATTCATTTTAGAGGTTCCGTGGATATTTTTGAACTTTATTGGGAGTTTCTGTGTTTTGATTTTCTTCTTCAATATTATTTTGTGCCTGCCTTATTTGAGCTCTCGTAACAGCAGGACAATGTTTTTGTATAGGCTTTGAGGGTGTTGGAGAACTAGAGTCCTTTTCGTCCATGTCGGAATCGGCTCGGTGATGTACTTGAGCTTCCAAAATGAACGAATTGGGGTTTTCCTGGTTTAGCTGGGCAGGTATTCGACTAGGCGCGTCTGCATTAGTGTTATATTTTCCAGGCTTATATTCAATTTTATAGTCGAACTCTGAGAGATTATGGTGAAACATGACTAATCTCGATGTCGGGTCTTTCACATTGAATACGCCTTTCAGGGGCTTGTGGTCGGTGTAGACCGTGAACGTTCTGCCCTGTAAATAACACCTGAAGTTCCTGGCGGTCCACACTAACGAGCAATTTTTTTTCCATTGTGGAATATCTTTGTTCCGCCTTATTTAAACTTCTACTTGATTACGCTATAGGCCTGTCTTTACCTATTGTCCCTTGTGATAAAAATGCCTCATTGCTAGCATCTGCTGTTAGATTAAAAGGTTAGGTAAAATCTGGATACTTGCGTAGAGGCGGATTTATAAGGGAATTTTTAATTTCATTGAAAGAGTCTTGGCACTTTTGCGTCCAGTTAACTTTGACGTCTTTCCGTAATAGATTTGTTATTGGCCTGACTATCTTTGAGAAATTAGGGATGAACTTGCGATAGTAGTTTGTCAATCCAAGGAACGATTGAGTTTGTGTGATAGTTCGTGGTGGAGGAAAATTTTGGACACAGCTTGTCTTACTGGGATCTGTAAGTGCCCCTTCGTTGGAGCATTTGTGTCCGAGGTATATTACTTCTCTGCGAAGGAACTGTCACTTTTCGAGTTGTAATTTAAGATTATGGGCTCGAAGTCTGTCGAATACTTTAGCTAGTTTCTCGTTATTATCTTGTAAATAGTTTCCATATATTACAATATCATCGAGATAGACAAAGCATTCTAATCTTTGGAGACCCGTTAGAATATAATTCATCAGGCGCTGAAAAGTCGCAGGTGCGCCTTTCAGGCCAAATGGCATTCTCTTAAATTTATAATGCCCGTAAGCGGTACTAAACGCAGTTTTTGGTCTATCCCTTGGGTCTACCAGTTCTTGGTGATATCCGCTTGCAAGGTCAAGTGTAGTAAAATACCGCGAATGCCCAAGCTGATCCAGTATATCCTCTATCCTGGGTAATGGAAAGGCATCCCCTATAGATTTCTCGTTAACTTTACGGAAATCTACTACGGGCTTTTACTAAATTGGATTATGTCGTTGTCCAACATTTCCTTAATTTGCTCTTTTATGACTGCCCGGTGTGTTTCTGGGAGTCTATACATCTTTTGATTTATTGGTGGCTGATTGTGGAGTATGGGGATGGTATGCTTTATGGTTTTAGTGCATGTGAGCTTATCTCCCTTTAAATAAAAAAAATTGTTATACTTATAGCATAACTCAAGAATTGATTTTTCTTCTTCGTGATTTAAATTTTCATCCAATAGTAATTCTTTACGGAAAGCCACAAGTCTGCCTGGGTTACAGCTTTTAATATGGTTTACGTTTCTTGAATATGGATTGGAATTAAATTTTAATTTGTCGTTTTTGACGTTGTGTGTGCTTTTGTTTTGTGCACGAAGAGAATATGAGTTGGAATTAAATTTTAAAGTGTCGTTTTTGACGTTGTATGTGCTTTTGTTTTGTGCACGAAGAAAATATGGGTTGGAATTAATTTTTAATTTGTCGTTTTTGACATTGTGTGTGCTTTTGTTTTGTGCACGTAGGAAAGGTGGATCACCCTTTTTATGAGTACTTTGGTATTTACGTCGTCCAAAGGTACATGGAGATACTGTATGTTATAGCAATTACATGGAACTAGAGTAAGTTAAGTTCCTTAGGAATACTGGTTCCGTGTTTACATTTAGAACGGATAACGGTATGAAGCTTTTATGAGGACTAACTAGGCAATTTGCGACAAATACTCCTTCTTGTATCTACTGAGACAAACAAATCATTTCTTGGTCCATTTGTAACTGTATGCTCAGTACCATTTGAGATCGAGGGGGTATTCTATTGGATCGCTGAAGTATTACTTCATATTGCCTACTTTCATCATCTTTTGAGGTGTTCAGAGTTTCTTCCATTGGAGGTAAGGCATTTTTGTTATCTGGTGCCCGTGATTTAAATTGCTCCTCCAATTGATCACTTGGTATTTCCTCTCCATCTTCTAGGGATGTTTGGAGATGTACCGTGAAATCAATAGGGTTGGTTTCCGTGCGAGGGAACCGGAGTAATTTATTAGGCCCTTCGATATTACAATTTTTTGCAAGAAAGTCATTGCCTAATAGCCCATTCTTTATTTGTAATAGTTTTTTTTTTTAAAACTTCTTCTCTTAAACTTTTTCCTGTTACTTTTTGCCACAATTCTGGTAGTTTTACAATGTTCGGATACTAACACTTTTTCTATTTCTACTTTTTTCGTTTAATCGCTTATTACTTTATAATATTTTTGATACTTAAACTTTTTTCTTTTCACCACAACCGAGACCGCGCCAAACCAAGTGCAAAAATTCAACTCTTTTTTCTATAAAATTCTACTGCCGCGTTCTCCAAGAGATTTTTAAACCAACTCGGCTCTTGATCACTTTTGTCGCGATCAAGAGCCTTCGTTCAGGGTAGAAAATGCATAGTTGCATTTTCACCCTGAGAAAATTTTCATTTATTCTGATTAAACAAGTCCAGAATATTTTTCGTTGGACGGAGGCTTGAAATTTGATGCTTTTATAAACATCAGCCACCGTCACGATGATTAGAATTGCCGCACGCGTATACATACAATGTAATGTCGCGGCGCGCTCTTCTTATCGCGAAAGCTTTTTTGTGATATGTATGTACGTTCGTACATACATATTGCAATTTTCACGACAAATCGTACTGAAGGTACGATTTGTCTTTTCTTTTATTTTTCAACTTAAATATTTGTACTGACAAATTTTGCTGAAGGCAAAATTTGTCGTGATAATTCTTTTTATTAAAACGACTTGGTTGAAAACTGAAACTTTTGTTTTTCCCAAGTCGTTTTATGGGAATATTTTTAAGAAATGTGTGGAATGTGAAGAAAATTGCTGATGCAATTTTCTTCACCTATTTGTGTGATAAGCCAATCATGTTTTTAAGCATGATTAGCTTATAGGAATATATTTATTCAAATTTTTTATTTTCGGCATGTAACATTCCTTCCCCCGCAAATAAGAGAGTTATTCTTTGGATAGGAATAACTCTCGGGGAAGGGAGGATGGTCTTGACCAGAATCAGATTTTATTATTGTTGTGTACCAAATAGGAATTCTTATCTGATGGTGTCCGATTTCCATTCTGCTTACCGTGCATCGAATACTTTGTTGCAGGGAAGTGTTATGGGGGACTGCTTATTAAATGCTGGGCTATTGATTATTTGTGAATGTGTCTTCATCAAGTTCACGTCGTGCATTTTTTCTTTCTTGGCCAACCTGATTACACTACTAACTAATCAATGTTATGTACCAAGAAGTTGTGTAACGTGCCTATGCACAGCCCGCCTGGCCTTACCTTCGTGGCCTGCTCGATCTTTGTGCTGCACGTGATTCGCGGGTGGCGTGGTCCTATCCGGCTCGTATTGTTACGTAGAGGTGAGCGTCCCTTTACCATGTGGGGCGAGGAGGCCGTGGCCGTCCGCACCTACACGGTGGACTTACCCATCTACCCACACCAAGGGCAGTCCTGGGTTGTCAAAGGTGAGTTTGATATTTATGATTTTCACATGACACCCGCTTACCCATAATTTTTTGTTTCAGGTGGTACCCTTAATATTACCGGGCGATATGGGTTATGTGCGTGTTGCCACCCGGTGTTCGATCCGGCCATCACCGCCATCATCCGGCCCTTGATGGCCACCCCTCCCCCCCTCGGAGTTGAGGAAGAGTCCGACGAGGATTGGGAGTGAGAAGGATGTCTCTCGCTTCTATTTGATGTGTTTTTTTTTTATTCTAATGTTTTTGATTCGCTTTTGCCTTTCCTGTCTTTCTTCTGTTTCCTTTTTGCTTTTATAATAAAAAAAATGATAAGATAATAAAAAAAAATAAAAAATAATAAAACCATTAACCTGTTCTGATTTTTATCCCCCTTCTCTTTGTTATTTTTCAGAGTTCCCCCCCCCCCTTTTTTTTGATACTGGCGTAATTAAAAGGAAGACAAGGGCGCATCGCTTCGGCTTATTTCTCTTTTTGTTTTGTTTTTAGGTCTATTGGGTCTGGTACTAATTTGGCGGATCGGGTCTCGGTCGAGGTTTACAACATTTTTTATTTTTATAAAATTTTGGTTGTTTCCAAAAAAAAAATTTTCTTTTATGTTTTACGGGGTCAGAGTGTAATAAAAAAAATAAAGATTAAACGATTAATTTTACATATAATAAAAATATATCTAGTAACTAGGTAATTCTTTCATTTACCGTAAATATATCGATTAAGTTAGATTCTTCAATAACAAATGCTTCGATATTATTATACTACAACGCTTTTTCAATATTATTATATTTATATAATTATTTTTTTATATATGTAATTAATGTCTGTTACTGTGTGTAAGTGTAGATGTGTTTGTTTGTGTGTGTGTGTGTGTGTATTTTTCTCTTTTATATTTTGCGCCTTTTTTCTGCTTAATTAGCTAGATATTCGTTAAATTATTATAAAATTATACTTGATATTATTTCTAACTTGTTTTTAGCATTTTATTTGTTTGTTTTGTGTTAGGAGTAACAGAAATAATTCCTTAAGTTTTCTCATCTTATTTATTGCTGTTATTGTAGTCGTTGTTGTTAATTTTGTTCTCATTTTTTTTTTCATCCAAATTATCGAAAATACACAGTCGAATTAAATCGAGGAATCGAATCTTGTTAAATATTTTCAATCATTTCTTGTTTACCAGACTTTCAAACTTTGTATATCGAAATAATTTTTTTTTTGTGAGCATAAATACACAGAAATCAAATATAGTCTTTGCATTATTGTTGTTTTGAATGATTTAAATCGATTTGTGTATAATAGTCGATGATTTTGTGGTTGTTTTTAAAAAAAAAATTGTTTTTTTTTTTGTTTTTTTATGTTTAGCCTAAGAACTGATTATCTTATGTAGTTATGTAGTTATGCACTTTTTTTTTGTGTATTGTTACCTAATACTAGTTATTATTATTATCGTTTATCTTATATTTTGTTACTATTACTAACCCAGTAAACTTCTTATTTTTACTTATTAATTTGTTATTTAGTTCTTTCCTTTTGCAAAGGCATGTTTTCTCTAATTTTTTCTTTTTATCTATTTGTGAATTTCATACCTTTCATTTTATTTTTACTCCATGCATTTTTGGGTACTTTATCCTTAATGATTTGTTTACTTTTATTTAATTTAAAATTACTTCTATTCTATTTTTCTTTACATGCAGTTATTTATGTTAACTTATTTTGTTATGTAACTATAATACCATTTTTTTTCTGACACTTTAGGTCTGTTTTATGTCTACTACAAATCGTTTTGGTTAGTTATTCATATGTTTTTGCACATGTGACCAGGTTTACTTTTGTCTATAAATTTACTTTGATCGAGTGACCAATGTTGACAGTGTCAGTTTCGCATTTCTAAACGATTTGGACTGATTTTGTTTTGGAGAGGCTTCTGGCTCGCCTTAAGCTGGGTTGGGGAGCAGGAGTTCGCTCTTCTAAAGGAATTCCCTCTGATAAAAGTTCGGGGTTACCTGGTGGTTTATTTCTCTGTTGTCTCATCTTGATGACAACAGGGTTAAGATATTTTACTGCCACAGCGATCATTATGGCCAGAACTAGTAGGCTCGTAAATGATAGAAAAGTTGTGGACAGGATATGGGAGTTTTTACTTGATATCTTTTCTTGGTATTTATTTATTTTATTTTGGATTTCTTCCAGCGAATGGGTGTCGGTATAAATTGATTTATGGATATCGTCTCCCGTTAAGATTTCGATTTTCCCCAGACTGTGGTTTTGAGTTCCTTGTAAAATTTCAGTCAGGTTTACTTTGAGTAGAGAGTGGTTGAGCTCAGGAAATTGATTCGGCTGGATTATTTTTAGTGGAAATTTACTCTGACCTTCGTATTTAAGCACTTTGTCACCTATTTGAACTTGACATGGTTGCGTTATCTCTAATATCCCTTATCCTTCCAGTTTCGAGATTACAAAGTGATCTGGACATGTGATGTGTAGCATCGTGGAGGTGATAAATGAAAATTGCCACGCATTTGGCTTGTTTAATTTGATCAGCATGTCTTTTAGTGGGATTTGTACTCTGGTCTTGCATTTGGGCACTTCACTTAGAGGGTTGTATAGCAATTTAATGGCACATTCGTTGGACGTTGCCGCTTTGATTATAGGCGTGTTCAGCTGGCCTACATAAGTGTTTTCTTCCAAATTACTTGTTATTTTCTTGAACCTTTTCATGTCATCGCCTTTTAATAAGAGAAATTCCTGAGTTTTTGCGCTATTGGCTATGTATGAATAACCAGGGTCTGGAGTTAATGAATAATTTGGTGACTTGGATACAGGATAGCACTGAATCTGTTGTAACCTCATTTTTGGCAGGTTAAAAATTGGGAGAGTAATTCTCACCACCAATTTATTTTGCATAAGGAGTGACTGAGCTCCTGCTGTCTGATATAGGACAGATAGACAATTTTGGTCATTTGGGCAATTCAAGGCCGTCTTGCGGTATATTTCCAACAGATTTTTGGGAGACATTAGGAGTGGATGAATATGATTGGTTCTACTAGCCATTATTATATCCAGGAGGGCTTGTTGTCGATATTCAACTTCGATGATTTGGAGCAATAAGCTTGATATAATCTCTTGTCTCAGTTGCCTTTTAGTTAAATCATCGGCCACATGGTGGAGATCGTTTATCTGGTGTGCTATTTTTTGTTGTCTGTCTATTAACATAGCCAGCGATTTTTTGAATCTTTTCCAAGGTAGTTTTTACAACACTGATTTTTTGTTTCTCTAGCTCGGCTAGGGCTTGTGTATTCGATTCAAGTTCTTCTAACCTGCTGTAAATTTCTTTCTCCTTATTGCTGTCCATAGTTCCAAACAAATAGTGCATGGCATTGCCTATTCCATCAAATAGCGATCTGGCTTTGCGTTTTCCTGGTACTAGTTCCTTTATAGTTTCCGTGCGCTTTCGTACGCTATCAATTATAGCGTGTATGTGTAGTTCCTGAACGTTACACAGGCCTTCTGGGTTTGTTATATTTATGCAGAGTTTATGCACCAAGTGCTCTGCATATTCTGTTAGCTTTATCTGTGCATCTAGTTCATCCAAGTCTATCTCGGTGAGGACATTCCAGGTGTCATGATATACCATCAGATTTCCCAGGTCGTCGAAAAATATACCCGAGCCATTTAGCTGGGTCATTACATAAGGTTTGTCGGCAATTGCTCCAGTTGTGTACTGGATGAAGAGGGCAAATATGATGAATTTTAGTGCCGTGAACAATTCGGAAGAAGAAAACAATCCTTTAAGTTTATTTGTACTTGCGTTGTGCCGTTTTAAACTGGGCAGTGGAGTAACTCCACCGCAAATGTTTATGGGGAGGTATTGAAATGGGGTTTAATGGACACTGTAGTAGGAATTTCAAGTCAACCTGGTTCATTTTTGTTCGATATATTTTTATTCAAAATATGGTTTCAAAAGGTTACTATGTACCGTTACTGTTCGCTTACCAATTTTGATTGTGGTATTCACATCACTTGGTATTGCGATTACCTCATAAGGTCCTACCCAGATTTGGGAAAGCTTATGTTTTCTGCTTTCATTCTTGATGAGGACCTTGTCTCCTACATAGAAAGTTAAGGCCCGTACTGTCTTATCGTAGTACCCCTTTGAGCGCTTTTACTTGCCAATAAGTTCTTTCTTGCCGTGGCATATGATTTTTGGAGCTTATACTTCAGTATATGATAATAGCTCTCATGGTTGTAAACGGGTTCGGGATCCCGTTTTAAATTTGATGGGACATCCGCTGTGAAGCCGTATAGGCAGTCCATTGGGGTAAGTTTAGTACCCCCTGGACGCTGCTGTTGTACACGAATGCAGCGGTTCGTAGGTATTGGTCCCATGTTTTGGGATTTTCATCTACGATTGTTCGCAGGTATTCTATCAGGGGTCTATATGCATGCTCTAGTGCTCCATTAGACTGTGGGTGGTATGCTGAAGTCTGTAACCTCTTTACCTTTAGAAGCTTACATACTCTTTTGAATAATTCACTCAGGAAATTTGTTCCCTGATCGGTGAGTATTCTTTTGGGTATGCGATAGCGCGTAACGATTTCATCAAAGAAAACTTGCGCTACTGTGACTGCTTCTGCATTAGGTATTGCATACCAGTCGACAAATTTTGTTAAATTATCTTGGAAGGTCAAGATATATTTGTTACCTGATGTGGTCTCTTCTAATGGACCTACGATATCGAGGTAAACTTTGTCGAACGGTTGTTCTGCGATGCCCGTGATAACCATTGGCATTTTATATTGTGGAGATGCTTTCATCGTCTGGTACTTTTGGGATTTTCTAATATATTTCTTGATGTCGCTAAGCATGTGTCTCCACCAATACTTGCGTCTTATGCGTTTGTAAGTTTTCATGACACCTTGATGGCCACCAAATGGAGAATCGTGATAATCTTTTAAGATTGTTTGGATTTCCGTAGCGCTCGTGATAACGTCGGGTGTCTTGCCAGTACTTACTTTTTGATCAAGCGATGCTGGGTTTAGTGTTTCCGCATCCGTGAGTTGAATTTCGTTTACGTCCGCTTTCATGTGCTCTTCTGTCTCCAAACTGGAGCTGTTTATTGTCTCTTGAGCCTTTTGCTTCTGAGCTCGAGTCACGACGAAACAATGAGCGGATTTCTTCTTTCTCTTATTATTTGTGGAATTGTCTTCCTCCACATCTCAGTCCATCGTGTGGTGGACTTGGGCTTTTACTGTTATGGTATTGCCTAAACTGTCTTCTTTTAATGCTTGAGGGATGCGAGTTAGTGCATCGGCATTAGTGTTGTACTTCCCTGGTTTATATTCGATGTTGTAATCGAATTCAGATAATTTGTGGTGAAATCTCACCAAACGGGAAGTAGGGTCTTTCACATTGAAGACACCTTTGAGGGGTTTATGGTCAGTATAGACCGTGAATTTCGGGCCTTGAAGATAGCACCTGAAATTCTTGGTAGCCCAGACAATAGCCAATAAATCTTTCTCTATATTAGAGTAATTTCTTTTGGCTTTGTTTAATGTGCGGCTTGCATAGGCAATGGGCTGGTCCTTTCCGACTTCTCCTTGAGAAAGAACAGCTCCTAGAGCCTCGTTACTTGCGTCTGTAGTAAGATTAAAAGATTTCGAGAAATCAGGGTAAATTAAGAGTGGTGGAGAAATTAAAGCATTTTTTATGCTCTGAAATGCTTCTTGGCATTTCTCTGTCCAAGTGAATTTTACATCCTTTCGGAGTAAATTCGTAATTGGACGTACAATTTTGGAGAATTCTGGAATGAATTTCCTGTAGTAATTGGCAAGTTCTAAAAATGACTGGACTTGCCCTACTGTTCTTGGAATAGGAAATGTTTGGACGAAGGCCGTCTTACTTGGGTCTGGTAGGGCTCCTTCGCTAGAATATTTATGTCCTAGGTAAACAACTTCTCTTCTTAGAAACTGGCACTTTTCTGGCTGCAGTTTCAAGTTGTTCTCTCTCAACTTATCCAAGACTTTTCTCAACTTTTGGTTGTGGTCGTTTAAATTTTTACCATAGATGACGATGTCATCCAGGTAAACAAAACATTCGAGGCCTTGTAGGCCTGTTAAGACGAAATTCATTAGGCGTTGAAATGTGGCGGGGGCTCCTTTGAGCCCGAATGGCATACGCTTGAACTCGTAGTGCCCATAGAGTAGTTTTATGTCGATCTTTTTTGTCGACAAGAACTTGGTGATAGCCGTTGGCCAAATCGAGTGTGGTGAAATACCCTGCGTGACCTAGTTGGTCGAGAATATCCTCGATGCGGGGTAGCGGGAATGCATCTCCAATTGTCTTTTCGTTTAATTTATGAAAATCGACAACGACGCGCCACCTTTTTTCACCGTCAGGTCCCGCTTTCTTGGGGACAACTAGTAGAGGTGAATTCCAAGGGATTTTACTAGACTGGACTATCCCGCTGTCTAGCATTTCTTTTAGCTGCTCGTTAATGACTTTCCGCTGTGTTTCAGGTAAGCGGTACATTTTTTTATTGATTGGTACTTGATCTTGCACTAATGTAATATTATGCGTTATCGCATTTGTGTAGGTGAGTTTGTCACCTTTGAGGAAGAAGATATCGTTATACTCTTCGCAGAGTTCTGATATCGAAATTTTTTCTTCCGCGGTTAAATTAGGGTCTAGGGTGAGCTCTTGCTCTAGCCTAGAAATACGCGGGTATTGTTTAATGTCGTCCGGAATATCATCATCCGCGTATACATATCGTACATATTGTACGATTGCTGATTTTTCAGCTGAACCTTAGGTTGACTTACTCTTCCTTTGAAGTCTTTGACCTGTAAATAAATGAGGCTTTTGTGATTCCTTTTGAGGCTGTATTTCGTTGTTCTTAGCATGTTGCAGGGTATTGGCTTCCTGCTTTGTTGACGGCTGAGTTTGGTACACCTGTGTGGTCTTTGCCTTAGGTTGTGTGATATACTCATGCGCGTCAGTGCTATTGCTTTTTGACCATGTAGAATTTTTTGTGTTGTGTGACGGTGGAGTAATATGCACCTTTAATTTAGGCTTTAGCGACTCGCTACCGTTCTTATATGGCCGTTGTTTGTTTAATAGCGATTTATGCCTCGGGATTTTGGACGGAAGAGCCATATGCACCTTTTTGCAGGATTTAGACACTCAATTCCGTCTCTTGTAGTGTTTGATATTGCCCCTAAATTTTGAAGTGGAATGTGTGTTCTTTTGTCGTCTTTTGTTTGTGTTAATGGGACTATGGTGTAGTCGTTTATTGGAAATAGCTGTAATTTTAAGCTAAGTATGACTACTTGATGACTATTAGCGTTGAGAATACTAACCAGCACTAATTCTTTTCGAGATGACAGCAAACTGTTTGCCAAGAAGACTCCATCGCTTATCTCTTGGGATAAACAGAGCATTTCTTCTTGAGTTTGTAACGGGACTGGGGGAAAATTTGAGGGCGCGCAGGTATGCAGATTGGTTCCTTAAAGGTAACCAATTGCTGCCTGCCTTCATCGGTCTCTTGTTCGCCTTGACAGCTTTTTTCACATTCCTTGGGCCTTTTGGAGCTTGGCAGAAAGCTTTTCTCGTTTGAGAAGCCTTGAAGACACTACAGGTGGATAGTTCAGCCTGTTTAGACTCTACCTCTTCTGCAAGTGTTCTTACTTCGACTGCTTTTTCAGAATGTAGCTTGTCCGTTTCAAACTCTAATGGCAAAGCAAATTCGTCTGGATTAGTTTCCGTGCGAGGAAACCTTAGTGCCTTATTAGGACCCTCAACGTTACAGTTTTTTGCTAGGAAATCATTTCCTAGAAGTCCAACATCGGAAAGGCCAGGCAAGTTCTTTACGACTTGAAACTTGCAGGGAATTTTGTTTTTGAAAACGAAGTTTCCCTGGCAATTTCCCAGCGTCTTTCCGGTTCCAAATGGGGTCTGAAGTGTACATGCCTCATTGTGGTCAATTTCATTGAGGTCTTTTAATGACCTTTTCTTTATTATACTTACCTCAGCGCCTGTGTCTACTACTAGTTTAGTTTGGCCGTTCAGGCCTATGTCTAAAGGAAGTTTTACTGTAGCGACACTGGTATCGGGCTGCTGAGGAGAACCTATTTTATTAGACGGGAGATTTATAGTCGAGCCGGGGAGTTTTGGGTCGACTGTACGTCGTTTCCCTGACCCCGAGCTTCCCATTTACGTTTTTGTTGACAGTTATTTACTGCATGTCCAGAACGACCACAAAACTCACACTTTTTACGGACATTATAGACTCTTGAGTTGTTATTGGCGTTTTGCGGCTCTCTAGGACTATTGTTGTTCCTTCTGCAGTCACGCACGTTATGATTATACATTTTGCAGTTCACACAGTACACGTATTTTTACGTTTCAGACAATCGACGTATGTATGTCCTCTTAAATTTCAAAAACTACAATTTATTTTATTTAAATAATTATTTTTATTTTGTACATTAAAATTTTTATTAGGAGATCTTGGCTCCTGTTTGATATTCGGCAATGGTGTGTGTGCCTGTGTGAACTGTGCCGGCGGTATGTGACTATTTGTATTTTCGTGCGCGTTATTTTGCCAGGATCCCTGTGTAAGGGGTATAAAGCCTGGGTTGTATCCATTATGACTTGCAGATGCACTAGGTTGTGTATATTGTGCGTAATTTGGTATGGCTGTACTAGCAGGATTTTGCATTGTATTCTGCATTGCACATGATTGAAACTGCCCTGGAGGTTGCAGGAATAGAGCACTTTGCTGGAGACGTTCCATGTCAAGTGCTCTTTGTGTTAGGTCATCCACCGTGCCGTCTGTCATGGTCAGAAGGTATTGGCACATATATGGGTTATTTACGCCTGTCTTTAATGCATTCTTTGCGAAATCTTCCAGCTGTGTTCTAATAGCTGGTGCTGCTATGGCTTCGTATTTGGATCCTACTGCTTCATTGCAGAGTGCCAGCATTTGTTTTACTCGTGCCGTGAAGGCTGTGAGGTTTTCCGAAGGGTACTGCCTGGTAGTGATTAATTTATTTACCAGTTCCTGGTAAGGTTCTCTAGGTAAATACGTGTGATTTAACCATTCTTCTACTTCTTTCAAAGTAGTTGGCATATTTGAGGCAAAAAGCTGATAAGCTTCGCCTCGAAGTCTGGTGGGGGAAGATTTGCAAAAATGCTGATAGTTCCTCCACCGAAATGCACTGGATTACCTGCCTGCAGCATCCTAGGAAAATTTGGAGCTCAAGGCTCAATTTTGGGTGCTGCTCTCCCGAGAATAGGGGAACGAGCTGGGCAGTTAACTTGGCGATTTTCGCGTAATCTGCCATGTTTATATTGGGGATTCTGAAGCTAAAGTTTGACACTTTTGGGGAGCTAGTTTCTTCTATCCTGGTTTCCAAAAGGGAGTCGCCCGGCGAATTCAGTAGGATTTCACTCACGGTGGAATCACTGACACTGTTTTCAATGGCACCTTTTCTTAATGCTACTCTATTATTTGTAATTTCTGTTTCGAGAGAGTGCGAGAGTTCCCCAAACTGCTTTAAGCTTTCTTTAAATTTCTCCGTACTTTCTCTGACTTGCGCGATTTGCTCAAGCCGCCGTTCACGGGACTTTTTGAGCTGTTTATCGATAGAATCGCATTGTATAACAGAAAGTTCGGAGGAGTCTCGCACTTTCCCCTCTAGATATTTTAAATAATTTTCTAAATTTAAATTAGAAGATCTTACTTGTTGGGGACCTGTAAGGATTGTCCCATTCCTGAGTGTTAGCCCTTTTGCTGTTGAATTTGTTGCGGGTGTTTGATTAGCACCCTCTGTTGCCGATGTTGCTCCCGCGTTGCCTCCTTCGTACCGAGACGAATCTTCCTGTGCGTCGCCCGGTGAGGAGGATTGTTGTGGAGTTGGTAGAGATGGTAATATTTCCTGCGGCGTCTCTTGGTGGGAGCTTTACTCGTCTGCCGTCTTAATTCCCTCGGTTCAAATTGAGAGGGGGCTTAATGCCTTCTTCGAGGTCCCTCTCAATTCAGGATCGCTGGTTTTTGTGGTTGAAATTCTTTTGCTGCCGGGGGGCCCGTGGCCTACTTAAATTCCTCTGGATAAAAGCTGAAAGGGGGGGGGGGCGCGTTGCCTACTTCGAAGTCCCTTTCAGCTCCGGATCGCAGATTGGCGGTTGAGGATTCTTCCTTCGAGTTTCGCGTTGGAATTTTCGGCTATGGACGTCTTACGTTCCTGGGCTGGGATGAATCCCGCTATTGTCCCACGTTGGCTCTTTATGCTTTGATGACGGGTAGCTGCGTGTTTTTCAAACAGAGGCAGTTAAAGCTGTCCGACCCCGAGCGTTGGGAGCCGACAAGTTCGAAATACTCCTGAAGCCAGACTCAACTTCAGGCGGAGGGTAGGGTGCCCTGCCCAGTATTCGAACTCGTCCTAAACTCCTTTTTGAATCGTAGGATAGGGGGTTTTCAAGCGCTTATACTTCGTTGTTTAAAGTAGGCTTCCTCTATCCTACCGGCTGCGCCAATTTTTATATATATTTCGTCGAACGCTCACCTTTTTAACTTGGTTGCACTGCTAATCTAATTGGAGACTCGTTTCACAAAATGTAGGTACACAACACAACTTAATTTTTTTTTATTTCTTTATTTGTAATAATTTTTTTTTTAAAACTTCTTCTCTTAAATTTTTTCCTGTTACTTTTTACCACAATTCTGGTAGTTTTACAATGTTCGGATACTAACACTTTTTCTATTTCTACTTTTTTCGTTTAATCGCTTATTACTTTATAATATTTTTGATACTTAAACTTTTTTCTTTTCACCACAACCGAGACCGCGCCGAACCAAGTGCAAAAATTCAACTCTTTTTTCTATAAAATTCTACTGCCGCGTTCTCCAAGAGATTTTTAAACCAACTCGGCTCTTGATCACTTTTGTCGCGATCAAGAGCCTTCGTTCAGGGTAGAAAATGCATAGTTGCATTTCCACCCTGAGAAAATTTTCATTTATTCTGGACTTGATTAAACAAGTCCAGAATATTTTTCGTTGGACGGAGGCTTGAAATTTGATGCTTTTATAAACATCAGCCACCGTCACGATGATTAGAATTGCCGCACGCGTATACATACAATGTATTTTCGCGGCGCGCTCTTCTTATCGCGAAAGCTTTTTTGTGATATGTATGTACGTTCGTACATAAATATTGCAATTTTCACGACAAATTGTACTGAAGGTACGATTTGTCTTTTATTTTATTTTTCAACTTAAATATTTGTCGTGATAATTCTTTTTATTAAAACGACTTGGTTGAAAACTGAAACTTTTGTTTTTCCCAAGTCGTTTTATGGGAATATTTTTAAGAAATGTGTGGAATGTGAAGAAAATTGCTGATGCAATTTTCTTCACCTATTTGTGTGATAAGCCAATCATGTTTTTAAGCATGATTAGCTTATAGGAATATATTTATTCAAATTTTTTATTTTAGGCGTGTAACACTTTTTTATGATGCTTACTTCAGCTCCAGTGTCTACTATCAGCCGAACGGCTGTGTTTTTGCCTATGTCCAGTGGTAAGTCTACCACTGGTACATTTTCTCTATTTAATTGTTGTTTTGTTTGAGAGGACCCTGAAGTAATTTGATCAGTTTTATTTAATGTCGAGCCGGTGATTATTCGGTCGACAGTATGCCCTTTTCCCGAATGTGTGGGCTCCCATCGTTGTTTCTGCTGACAAGTGGACACTGTATGACTTCTTCTCACACAGAAGTCGCACATATTATGTATGGGGTTAAGTCTTTGTTCCCTATCTGCAGAGCCCCACCGAACATTGTTTTTAGAGCTTGCATATCCTACCGGCTGCGCCAAAATTGTTGAGTTTCTAAAGTACTTCCAGTACTCTCATCTGAGCACCTTTTGATCTTGAACACGGCACGGTTACTGAGATTACGTGCCTTCAAATGGTTGGGGGTTTTCTTAATTGTCCGGAGATAGGTAGAGCAGTGATGCGTATGGAGCAGCTTACTAGCTTTACTCCCAGTGCGGTTCAATGGAGCAGCTTATTAGCTTTACTCCTAGTATAGATGAACGGAGCAGCTTACTAGCTTTACTCCTAGTATAGATGAACGGAGCAGCTTACCAGCTTTGCTCCAGGTAAATGAAACAACTCGTGTTCTGTTGATTCTCACTAACTAACTAACTTCTTTATTCAAAAATCACACTTTATTTATACAATTTTCCACTTAATACTATTGTTATTTTCTTATTGCGCTAAGCTAATTTCATCACAGCATTTATTCGTATATAATTATTATTTCCTTAAAGTGTTTCTTTGTGGCATTCATAAATTAATTTCCGCAAAGCTTTTGCCGGTTTGTTGTTGTTACATCACGGCATTCATCGCTTTCATATGTACATACATAAATACTTCCGCAGACCGTTCGTCGCTTTGCTGCTATTATGACATCATCGTGAACCATTGTTTCGTTCACCTGAGTTCTACCGCTGGCGCAAGGTTATCAAATTGCATCGCGTGAATTCTTGCGCGCAGGGGATTGTGTCACTGCCTTCACTTGTTTCTTTATGTGATTAAGAAATTGGTGTAGGTCAGTAGCGAGTGACTTTACTGAACTTGCAAATATGTTTGTAGAATTATGTTTATACTTGCAGCTGGGAATTATAATTCTGCATGCAATGAGAATGCTGTAGGTATGTACATATCTACATGTTTGCATTTCTTTATTGATGCATGAATTTTAGAATTCTGCGTAAAGCGAAACCGATTCAGATTCAGATGTATATACATGTTTAATTGATGCCAATGGATGGTCTGTATGTAACAACGCCAAATATAGTTATTGTGAAGTGTGTTTTGTAAGTTTCGATTTCGTTCAGTGCATAAATTTATTATTATAATAATAATAAATATTAGCTAAAATTTGCTAAATACTAATACTTCATAAAGTTCCAACCACTGTTACATATATTATGGCCCAATTTACGGAAGATTCTTCAACAGCCAGAGGCATCACAGCGAAATAATCAGCAATTGCTAAACAATAACCTCGCATGGTATTGTTCTGCAACTGTCGCTTGTTTTGTTGATTAGCCCAACAGCTGGCTGCGATGAGCGCTTAGTGGAGCAATCGACGATTACTATATTAATTAACCTCGCATGGTAGTTATTATGTAAGGCGATTGTTTACTACTAAGCGACTCAGATGCTGGAACCGGTACAACAAACGACAAGGTTGTTGTCGGTTGTTTAAATCCGCGTTGCGAGTAAAAGTCTACTTCCGATTATTGGAGCATAAAAGACCAATGGCTGGTCTGGCGAGTGCCGTTTAATTATCAGTCATCGCAGTATCATGTTTCCGTTCGGGTTAGTTATAAAGTATTAAGATAGGTCAGTGTTGGGCAAAATAAAGCTTTCTGTCTAAAACAATTCGTGTGGGATACGACATTTTGGCGCAGCCGGTGAAATTTAGGTAAGAAATTGGAGAAATTTCTTGCTGGTGTGTTTTTTTTTCATTGCTAACTTTTTTTCAAGAATTTTTTGTAAGAAGGTGGAAATTTGTTTATTTATATATTGATTTTTTCTTAATTCTTTTGCGTTTCAGGCATTTAAGAAGTGTTAGGTTTAAATTTTTGTGTTTTATGATTTTTTTTTTTTTTTTGTGAAAATAAATTGGAAATTACACTTATGACATTTGCGGATTCGATATTTATCTGCTACTCCACACACACGCAAACATACACTGGGAGCAAAGCTAATTTAGCTACTCCAAACACACACACTGGGAGCAAAGCTAATTTAGCTACTCCAAACACACACACACTGGGAGCAAAGCTAATTTAGGTACTCCAGACAGATACACCAGGAGCTGAGTTATATAAGCTATTCCAAACACACACACTGGGAGCAAAGCTAATTTCAGCTACTCCAACAAACACTAGGAGTTGGGCTATATTAGCTACTCCAACATATATGGACGAGATCGAGGAGTTGTGCTTTTACAAGCTACTCCCGCATCCCGAATAAACACCATTCAAATTTTTTTTTTTTTTTTCAGAAAAATGTGTTAATTTTAAGATGCGATAATCTTCGGAGTAATATAGAAGAGGTAATATTGCAAGGTGCAAGATTTTTATAGATGTGTTTGATATAAGTGAAAGTTGGTAATAAGAATTTCACCAGTTTCAACGTCACGTTTCGATTTAGGCGTTGGTCGTACGCGCGTTTATTTAATTTGTCGGTTTTTTTGATAGTCGTAATAATCTCGTGTTATATTTAGTCGCATTTGGAAAAATGTATTTGGGTTTTACGCTATTAAGTAGGTAGGAAGTTTTAAGTAAAGTATGGTTTGTTGTATTTTCATTGAATAATAAAAAAAATTTTTTGAGCATGTTAGTTTGTATGTACGCATAAGAGCTGTATTGAGTGTGTTAATGGTATGATAGTTTTGAATGTTTACGTTATATTGAGTATTGGTAGTCGATTAGTACCTATTATAAAGAAATGAGTTTTGCGAAAGATCTCTTCTAGAGCGCGTTGTACTAATTTTTCGGTTCGCGTATGAAGTATAAATGGTATTAGTGAAAAAGTGAAAGTACCAGAACGAGTTAAATACAAGACAAAATAGAAAATCACAACTGTGTACAAGATCGCAGATTCATACGAGAAGATCATGGACCTGTTTTCTAAATATGTGCCGATGTTTTCAGGAGAAAGGTCACCGAAGTTGGCAAAGGAACTGTATCGATTTCTGTGTTGCTGCAAAGATCTTTACGACCGACTAGAAGCCGCAGAAAAAGTTATTTTCATGAAGTGTGTAAAATATCGGCTGACGGAGAATGCGTATTACCTGATAAGCTCCCAGGAGCTGAAAGACTTCGAAACCATACAGTAAGCAATAAAATCCGCATACTTGCCGCGAAAGTCATTCAGTGAATTACGCACTGAAATGCTGGCATGTAAACAGAGACCTGTAGACGACATCACGGAGTTCGCGGATCAAATGAAAGACCTGCGCGATCAGATTAAGGAGGCAGTCTCGGCCAAATACCCGGGAGGGGAGACAGGATTACTAGCCTAGTTGGAGGCTGAAGTTGTTACAACCTTTAAAGCTGGTGTGTTGATAGACCCACGCAGGTGCACCTAAAAGGGCGAAAGTTTGAGTCACTGGAAGAAGTGAGAGAGGAAGCCAGCTATTTCGAAAAAGATGCCGAAAGGCTTCAAGTGAGAGAATCAGGAATATGGCAAGAAGACCGAAAGCCGAGCACAGAAAATGCATCAAACAGATGGGCAACGGGGAAATTTAGCAGCGAAAGGCCTAGACCATTCTTACACAGAACAGGGCTAATGTCATCAGGAAGATACCAAGCATCTTCGACAAGGAGAACACCTCCCAGATATATTGAGTGTTTTCAATGCGGACAGCGTGGGCACTTTGCGAGAGATTGCCAACAAGTACACTTCTGTACTGAATGTCAGGAATATGGACACGAGGAATCCAATTGCCGACTTCATCACGTCAGGTGGCAAGCTATGCAACTGGCATTCAAGATGAATTCAATTCAGGGTGGAAGGGGTTTTCTTGCCAGTTCTGTCGAACACAGGATCATTACACGGCAAACTGTCCGAAAAAGTATTTAGCCGAGAGGGAGAGTGAATAAGTGTATTCCAAGAGTAAGTTTGTCATCACAGTGCCATCGGGCATAGCGTTAGAAGGTGAGTTTAGACTCTTAATTGATACTGGGTCCACCTGTAGTATAATTAAGATCAATAGAATAAAAGAAATACGCCCGTACAGACACAACAGAAAATAACAATTGTAGGTCTCTTTGGGTTCGCTAGGAAGTCCATAGGCACTTGTCAGGCGAACTTGTATATAGATAAAAATCAGCAGGTTTGTCAATTTAATTCCATTGGTGATACTGATTGAATTCCAGCCGACGGGATACTTGGAATTGATTTCCTGAGGGACAGAGCTATCATCGACTGTGTAAATAGGAAATTATGGATACAAAACGTCGGCCAGGCAAAGGAAGAAAGTGCTGTTTTCGAGAATGTCGCAGCTAGTGGACAAGTTGTACCAAATACTCTGCAATTTTCCAGTCAAAGAAGCCCTTTACAAGCGAGAATAGAGGAGGTTGCAAGGAGCATGGCAGAAATCATCAGTACAGGTGTTATTAGAAAAGTCAACGAATGGAAAGTTAAGACCACCAGTGTAGAGACATATCGCGACAGTGCGAGACTTCACGAGGTAAGAATCGGTGAATTTAGGGAGGAGAGGAGGAGGCGAGGTGAATATTATGGCCACAGCGGAAATAGCATGGAGGTTGGATGTGCATTTGTAAGAGTTGCTAATGCAAGCGCCTATCCTGGAAAAAGCATGAACTTCTCGGATGGGCAACACGGAACTCGTAAGTATCCTGAACGAATTGCATGGCGCTACAAGGGTAGGAACAATTTCTATTAGCAAATACGAAAAGCCCAGGGGATTCTGCAAAAGGTAAGTTTAAATTTCAGGGAAATAATAGTAAGCCGGATAGGACAGAAGTACGTCAAGGAAGAAGGAAAATAGGAGTACGGAACTTTATTCATGTTGCAAATGCGACTTCTACTGCAAGTTCAATAACCCCTTACAAGGTAAGTAATGGTTATGACCCAGGAATCGGGGGGTTTAACCAAATATATGTCCAATCAATTCCCTTTAATTTCAGGAGGAATTCTATGAGCGGAGCTTGATATGGACAGGAAGATATGAAAAGGATGAATAAAAGTAACCCAGTGGATCCAATGTGAGGTAAATTTAGAGATGTAAAGGTAAGCAAATGTCTTTTGGATATAAAAATGAGAGGTTGAAAAAAACAGAGACTGAGCAGATTGAACACAAAAAAAAAACAAAAATAATAAAGTTAAAAGAATATTAAATGTATCAAGATTGAATTCAAACTCAAAGTAGGAAAGAAAGAATAAAAAACAAAAGAGTAATGAAAATAAAGAAAAATAAAATGTTAAGAATCAAAAGATTTATAAACAAAGAGGTTTTGTAAAAAAAACAGTTAAAGTTGTTGAGGAAAAATTGTAAAGATAAAAGAAATAAGAGATTTAAAAGAAAAGAAGGTGAAAAGAAGGAAATAAGATATTTAAAAGAAAAGAAGGTGAAAAGAAAGAAATAAGAGATTAAAAAGAAGGATAAGTTAAAAAAAAGAGGAGTATTATTATTTGACAAAAAAAGTAGAAGGAAAAAGGTTTGAATCATTGGCAAAGTTATAAGCAAGATTAGGTTAGAAGAATACATGTTTGGAAGTGTAAATATTAGAAATGAATATGTAGTAAATATTTAAGGCTTAAAACTATAGAATAATGGAAATAGATAAGATTGAGAAATGTATAAAAAAAGTGTAAAATAACCGCGACGTAACGAAAGCAGAAGTAGCAGTCGCATCATGACATCAATTTATCCCTGTATAGACTACGATGAGCAAGCATCCGAGCAATATTGGGGTTGGGAAAATAATGAAGAGCACTTGAGAAAAGTGAAGCTTTCACCGTCGACGACTTTCTTATTTGCAGATATATTGACCGAATTCTGACGATTGATTTCAAAAGCAGGAAGGCACCGATGAAGTTCAAAAGCAAAAGAACTTCAGGAGGAATCAGGAGATAGATCTCACCTATAATTACTGCCAGAAAAGAATGGTATACTCATCATTGCTCAGTTACACCGACATTGAGATATCTGAGGGATTCAAAGAAGTTAAGTACCCAACACCATCTAGTTAAATGAAAGAGGTTAAAAGTAACGGCAAGATTTTACTATACCCAAATTAGTCAAGATCAAAGTGAAGTTGTATATAGCATCAAATTCTAAACATATAACTGAATAAATCACAAGATTTGGGAAACATGGAGAATGCTATGTAGTTGTAGAAAGTACATTACCAGATCCGTATAGAGAGAGCAAATCTATTCTTTTTATGTATGGGTGGACTCTTACATATATAATCGGGAGAACTCCATCGTACATTTAGAAATAGTACAAAAAATATCTAACAAGTTAGAGACTCAGAGGCCAATTAGAATGAGCATACGAAAGGAGAAGCCTCCAGCACAGCTAAAGGAAACCATGACCATTCGTACAGTGAGCATTCGTATAATCAAAAAAGCTCAAGCGAAAATTGCTAATCCGTTCTACGCAAAATCCCGCTATTGGAAATACATTTTAACAATCTCGTAGAGAGCAGCCCCACAAAGAAAAGAGGACTTAGTTTATCCCAGGGATATTATCTAGCTTTTAGTAGCCTTAAGTCAAGACCGCACGGAACGGACCACACTCATCAAGAAGCAGTCTGGGGCAATCACAGTAGTATTAGGGTTATAATATGTATTACTTGCCTTTGCAAAAATAGAGCATTATAAACATTATAAAGATTTTAGAAGATAATAAGAATCGAATAGGAAATATATTGTAAAGAGGGAAAATTTTGTTAAGCAGGAGATGAGCTAAAAATTATTAGTGAAAATAAAACAAATCTAATCAGAAAAAAGCTATAGAAGACATCAAAACAGAGAAATAAGAAAATTAAAAAGGAAATTAAAAGAAAGATGTTAAAGTGAAATTTGTAAAGAAAAGAAATGTATAAGCAGAAAGGAAAATTATTTGGTTAGTATCTATGTGGCTTTCAGACGTTCTAATAAAATTTAAAGTACATAGGTTTCCGTTCACTGCGGTAAATACTTTGGTAATGTGCGATCTCTGTATGTTGCTTCCATTCCGTTAACAGGTAAATTTATATTTTGATTTAGATCTAACTATAAATAGTACTCCTTATTGTACTCAAGGAAATAAATTTAAAAGATCTTCATTGAAAGATAGGTCAAATTCGTCACCTACACCTACTGTCAGGTAAATATTTTTACTTTATACTTGTGTTTATATTACTTATTTACATAGGTACATTAAGATAAATTGAATAGACGGACGAGTGTCCTGGTTGAAAATAAATTTGCTGCCGCTGTAGCTGTTCATGTCGTGGTAATCTAATTTAGGCTTAATTGTCTGTGCCACGATACTTATATAGCCTCATAGCCTACATTCTAAAATATATTTTTTTCAACTCGAAACCTAACATACAAGTGATTATGTGACGTGGCCGACAGCAGATACAATAATTTTCGCCACAAAAGCTTGTTTTTAGAAATTTTTCTTCATAAATATAGAGCCAAAATGGCCTATGAAACTTTAAAACTTGTGAAATGTAGTCAGCTATAAACCGAAGCGCAGTAAAATTTTAATTAAAATTCATCTATTAGAGTTCTTATCTCTTTCAGTAATTCTAGCATACATAAAAGACATTAAGCGTCAAACGGGTCAACTGAACTATAAAATGTATATTAAATTAGAAAATCAAAATAATTTTTCTGACGTACTGCCAAATATTGTGTCTAAGTGTACTGAAACTACTTACGACATAAACCTGTTGGATGATTTTCCAATACCAACACTTGTAAAACTAGAACTGATAGAAGATAAACTAGACAATGATAAGGAATATTCCAAAAAATTGGTAACATTACGAGTATTATTATTGTGCCTAGGAAGAAAAGGCTTATTTTCGACCTTTCAGATAAAGGAGATCGGACGTTTTCATTGCGGAAGTATTAAGAGCACTGCATATAACATAATGGGACAATTATTTGTAAATGAACTTGCACAGCAATACAGCTTTTTTGGGAAGAAGAAGAAAAAAAAGTTCTGCGAACTTAATATTTATAATATTGTATTGGGTAAGCCTTCATATTTATACGAACTATTAAATTACATCAATATAATGTCTATGGTGCAGATTCTATTCGTGGCAACAAAAAATGGCCAAGTGTCACAAATATGGATATTGAAAAACCAATTAAAATTTGGCTTAGACACGCACCTGAGCGAGTAGCAAGAGACAATAACAGGTAAGTTGCATGTAACGACAAACAAAATATAATACCAGATACCATAATATAATACCAGATACCATAACGCAGATACTAACTATGGAACTATGAAATTATAAAGTCTAGGCTAAAATACGAACTAAATACTAATATATATAACTAGAGTAGAAAAATGTAGCAAAAAAGAAATATTTGATAGCTAATGCAAAACTAAATTTAAAAGAAGAGAACACAAAAGAATGTAAAAATATCTGTGTCGAGGTATTTGCCAGTCAAACCAATCGTTCGCATTTTGAGATGAACTGGTTTGCGATATTTAACGCTCGATAACTCCTTTTTTACTTAAACCTCTTTAAGTATATTTCAAACCATCCCCACTGTGAGAGATTAAATAATTGTATATTCATAGGTTTTACTGCCTTCTCAATGTTATTACTCAATCAAATATGACTATAACAGGTTTTTCTTAATCTTTTCAGGAAAACCGTTTGATGAGCTACTAAGAAGAGAAAAATCACAAAAACAAAAATAATGTATATACACATATAAGCTGAATTTGTTTTTTCATTTAAATATTATAAACTGAAATGCATATAATATATTTTATATTACCTTCTTCTACATTTTGTTTCTGTTAATAATTTGTACAGGAATTGATTTAATGTCATTTGGTGCAACATTTTTGATATTCATATGATGTAAAATGGCTCGCATTTTTCTTCTAATAAAGTGAACGTATGGAAATATTCTGAAATAATTGTTGAGTCCTATTACAGAACACTTTCCATCTACCTTGCTTGAAAACAAGTGGGAGAGGTAATTCTTCTGAAGGCAGATTCATCTGATTCTTGTAGAAGAATCTAATGGCAAGGTTTTGCTTTCCTCAATTCTACTCCGATTTTTTAGGATTACTTTTTTCATCCTGTGATCCAGGTAAAATCAGAGAATCGAAGGAAGTTGTCCTAGTCCAAATCATACCATCGCTGAATTGATCTGCGATAAATAGAACTTATTTGAGTAGAATTGAATCTTCTGTAACTGCTTTGTGAATCATCATGATGTCATTAAATGAAACTGGTGACTTTTGCTACATGAACTTTTATTCACAACAAATAAGTTTTTATAAACTCTGGCAGCCATTTCGATCCACCTTCACTACCATTCTTGTATATTTCCCAGTGATGGTCTGGTGGACTGAAACAGATCAGAATTTAATAACTGAATTGTCATGAATAAAAAGAAAGAACACGTACAAAATCTACTACTTTAATTTCTTATATATAGAAGTTCGCTTAAATAATACTGCATCATATCCATTGGATATTCTGTAAAGCCTAAATTAGATGTTCAATTAATATTTGTGAATATTCTACGGGGATGGGGATGGGATGGGAAGTACATATGTTGGATGTCTTAATGACTTATATTAGAGGTCTAAATATTATTGGTGGATCTCCGATGAATGATCATAAATACGTCTCGTGGATGTAATTTACGACATGAATTCTATCTCCCTCGGATATTATTGGAATACCCATGGATGAGCGCACATTCGTACGAAGGACAACTTTTACGACTAAAATAAGACTTTTGTAGGACATCATTCAAATGCACTAACTGCGGAGATTTGATGGTCCTTAGTAAGTCCCATGTACAGCATTGTAGCGTTACATGTTATCCCAACGATGTCCGTAAAGTCCCAAGAAGAAGACCATCCAACAGAAATCGGGGAAGATACGATTACAGAGCTAATCGAATCCCAAAATGAGGTGAAAGAGCTATTAAAAGACCTATACAAAAAACACTCAAGGGAAGGAAAGAAAAATACCATTAAGTCTGCACAAAAACGTTTGCAAACGTTCACAGAATATTGGAAAGAATTCCAAAATCGTCATAGACAAATACAACGACGAATAACAAAAGAAGATCTCAAATTGGAATATTTCACGAAGGAACTATTTAGCGAGGTACAAGAGCTCTACATAGAAAAGGCAGCAGGCATGGAAGAGGATATAGAAAACCTAATACCAGAACTTATAAACAATCCTCCCCAGCCAACATATGCTAGATCGAAATCATGTCACAACGAACGACTACCTCGAATAAAATCACCTGACTTCTGTTATGTATCCAACCCCCTACGTATCGTCTCAAATAAAAGATTACTTCTTCTAGTCCAGTAATTAATATCTTTATTTCTAATCCTTAATCTAATTATATAAAGACTTAAGAGAAACTTTTGCTATGTGTCGGCTCCATGCCTAAGAGGAAGTGAGTCTCCATTCGCAAACGACATCGCAGACATTACGTGCCAATGAGCTGACTTAGTATTTGAAGATTTAGATGACGTTTAGTGACATAACACTTTCCCCCTCTTAAGTATGAATCCACTATTATTAATTCCATTGTATTCTTAATTATCCGAATTTAGCAATCTATTTATTTTAGCTCAAATTTATCCTTAGCTATAACCTTACATTTGAATTACTTTCCCTATTGAGTTGTTTTTTATTTGTACTCGTTTTGATCTTCGTAAATCTGATTCTGAGTATACTCGTTTAGTTCTATTATATTGTTTCTTATTACTACTCTTTTCAGGTTGCTTTTGTGACAATATTTCTTTATTTTCACTTAATTCATATTGTGGGAAATGTACAAAATGTGCTGGATATTTATCCGACAATGTTCGTTTTCTTATTTGATTATAATGGACCAATCTCCTAGCATTGTTTAACATTATAAACATGTATTTTGACTTTTTGCATAAAGATAACTAGCCGGTAACCATCAATGATTCTTAAAATGGTTTTTATAATATATTCTTTCCACTTTTTTATAATTATTGTAAGTATTTTCATTTTGATAATTTTTTTACGATTTGGATTGTTTAATATTACTTGCTTCTTGTAGTTCATTATTAATAATTCGATTTTTGTTATATATTATATCCAATTATGTTCTAGGTTTAAACTTAAATAACATTTCATTTGGTGTCTTGGATTTAGCTGTACTTGGAGTATTGTGTTATTGTATTAAAAACTTATTTATCTTTTCTTCTGTTGTTAAATAATTTCAAATTACAAAGTAGGAATTTTTTAAAACTTTTTTAACTGTCTGTACATTTCTTTACGCTAACCCATTTGATTGAGGATGATACGCTGGCAAGTGTATTACTTCAATATTATGTTTATTACAGAAATTCTTGAACTCATATGCTGTAAAGGGTTAACCGTTGTCAGTAATTAATTTACTAGGAAGTCCATATACAGTAAAAATGAAACTAGTTTTAAAATTGTATTTTTTTGCCGTAGTTGTTTTCATGTATGCTATATTCACATGTCTTGTATACGAGTCGACGAATATCAAGAAAGCTTCGCCATTAAAATAAAAAAATTTAGATGAACATGTTTGAACGGAAATGTACTTTCTTTCCACCTAGGGACAACAATCTCTGTTGCAATATTTTTTCACGTAATGCAGAAGGAATTACTACCCGATTAATGTAAAATATACAACCACTTTCTATACTCAAACTTTTTTGCTTTGTTTTATACTGTTCCAATTCGTCAGATACTACTTTTGGCCAACCGTCACGTATTTTTTCAAAAACTTTACACAATAATGTATCGGCTTTTATTTGACCTTTTATTTCATTTATATTAATTGGTAACTCGGGAGTGAAATTTAGGAAATGTATAGTCTCTACATTGTCTATACCTGTATTTTCTGGAAGGGGTAAATGTGATAATGCGTCAGCATTTCCAAGTTTTTTTCCTGGCCGCTAAGCAATTTTATAATTATACATACAAAAATTCCTTTAAGCGCTTCATGATCAGTATATATTGTAAAGGCACGACCATATATATATTTATGAATTTTTTTTATGGTCAATATGATTGCCAACGCTTCTCTATTAGTTGCGAATAGTTCTTTTCAGGAGATAACGGATTTGATGCGAAAAGACCAGTTTCTCTACCCCGTTTATTATATGTGATAGTCCAGCTCGCACACCATAAGCGCTAGAATCTGCAGCAATAATAATTCCTTTATTTGGGTCGTACATCTCTAAAACATTGTGATTCAGTAAGAGCGTAGTAAAGCTCAAAAGTTTCCTGACATTTTTTTGACCAACGAAATGGAATATCCTTTTGTAAAAGTCTATATACAACTCTTTTAGTTCCATAGCCAAATTTGGAATAAATCTCCTAATTTAACAGCCCTAAGTATGATTGTAATTCTTTAATATCTTTTGGGGATGGAGAATCTACAATAGCCTTTACCTTTTTTTGGTTTGGACTAATTTCATTGAATTTTAAAATATAACCCAAATATTCTACACTTGTACAAAGAAATTGACATTTACTCAAATTAATTTTAATTTTATGCTGTTCTAAACGTTGTAAAACAGCTAATAATTTATTTTGACACTCCTCTTCTGTTGCACCACCTAACAAAATATCATCCAGATAACAAAAGACCTTTTCTAAATTGACAAGTATTTGATCCATTACAGCTTGAAATATACTAGGAGCATTTTTGACTCCAAATGGTTAACGATTATATTGGAACAATCCTTTGTGCGTGTTAATAGTAAGGTATTCTTTACTAGCACCAGATACAGCTAACTGCTGATAAGCTCCTGATAAATCAATAACACAGAAAAAGCGACAATTTGAAAGATTCGCGAAAATTTCCTCTATGTTTGGTAGGGGATAATGCTCGGTTTTATTAGAACGATTTATGGTAACCTTACAATTAATGCAAATTCTTATGTCCCCGTTATGTTTAGGAACCACAACAGAAAAATTCCGATATATTTCGCGTAAAATTTGAACCAATTTAATTTAATATTATTTTGCCGTCATAGCACCTTTTCACTCATCGTGATCATTCCCCACGACAAACAAAAAGCTTGCAATGCAAAAAATATTTTCCCATATAGCCGTTTATCACAAAAATTTCATGGTCACGGGATGGAATTCGGAGTCAGATGACACTGCGAATTATGTGAAATAAGAATTGTAAAATGATGTATGTATGTATGTACGTATGTACGACTTCCGTGGGAATTGCACAATGAGTGAAAAGGTGCAATTGTAAGGAATTGTAATATATATAAATAAGATGTGGAAAATTAAATATTTTATTGTGTTTTTATAATCGTAAGAGTTAGGTGTTTTTATTTAACCAATTCCTTTTCAGCAGTCATCATTCTTAAGCTTAGTATACAGGTACAAGCGCCTGAAACACTACCATCAACAGCCGAGGTACAAGAGCCTTGACTGCCCTACCACGACAATAAGCAAAAGAGCCTAACATATTCTATTGAAACTTTTTCTTTTAATCGCACATCATAAGCTTTGTGGAAAATAGGTGTACATGGTTCTATTACCTGGTCTATCACAATTATAACAAATCTGCTATACATACATGTCGCTGGATCGTGACTTTGTCCACAGCGGTAGCAGTTTCGACTAGATGACTGCTTATGTACTGACTGATGACTACTGTGCTGATGGTACTGATTCGATTTGCTTTCAGCAGGATAATGGCTTGATTTATTATACGAAAATTGCATCTTTCTTGTGCTAAATTGATTATTATTGTTGGGTGCTTGGAATTTTTTTCTTGTATTAGGTTCTGCATGTACTTTGTAGACTTCAGCTGTTGCCGCTTTCGTGACGTTCACGTGATTGCTAACTCACTAGCCTTATCGAATGATAGCGATTCCTAACTTAGTAGTGTAGTGATCTCATTATAGTGATCTCATGATATGTAATGATATAATGATCTCATGATATCACAACCTCATGTTATCATTGCGCCACATCATTCCTATAAATCACATAGTGACCTAATAATAAAACGATAACATAACAATTTCATTTAATCTATGAAATAGTTATTGATACGAATGTCCGCGCTTTGACGCATCATTTCTACAAGCCCAACTAATATTACGAAGTCCCATGCACTGGGTCAAGCGCTACGGAAAGTGCTTGTGTAATGTGAGTCACCGTGTGTATGTTCATGATGGTCACTATAGTGAACGAAGTAAAATTTAGAACAAATGAGAATGAATGAAAGAAAGTAAACAAAGAATGGTTGTAAAGAGAGTAATGTTTATGCAAGCATCCTCATTGTTAGGTACTTAAGGTGAGCAATTCTCTTTGTAAAAATTGTGTATATAAACAATGTAATAAGTTCGAAAAATATTCAATTCAATTTCAATTTATTCTATTTGAAACGAGGAGAGTACACAAGATTTACAATCTTTTAGAGTACAATTAAAAGAATAGGTAATATAAATTCAGATAAATAAAAGAATTAAGTAATTACACAAGGACTAATAAAATGGATAATCAAATAAAATACAAAAAGAAAAAAAACAAGGAGCTAAAATTAACTAATATTATGAAATAAAATAAGAAAACAAAGAAATGGAAGAAATAATATAAGAGCAAGTAAAAACAATTACATAACTAATAAAAGAAATCTACTATTGATTAGACTTAATACTTAATAGCTAATGTGCTCCTCTATTAACCTCCTAAATGTGCCAACAGTAGCCGCACGCTGAATGTGTGCAGGAAGAGAGTTCCATAATCTAGAAGCTTGGACAAGGTAAGAGTTCTCTAAGATACTGTAATTTATACGAGGCAGCATCATATTACGATGTCGAGGTGATTGTAGGAATTCAATATTATTAAACAAGTATTCAGGATTTCTGGTATAAATTAAATTGAATAAGAAAACTAGAATCCTGCGTTCCAAATAACACTCTAGTGAGCAGCCCAAGAGTAGAGATCTAAATGGAGAAATATAATCATACCGCCTTAATCCAAAAATAAACCTTAGGCAATCATTAAAGGCAACGTTCATTTTCCACTTATAAACACTGTCCATTCGTGGAAAAATTAGAGAGCTATAAGTAAAGAAAGGAAGTAGAAGAGTTTTAACTAACTTCAGTCGTGTTTGCGATGGCAGAATGCTTGCAGAAAGCCATATCCTCCTTAGTGTGGAGTATATTTTAGACAACTGGGATTTAGTATAATCACAACACTTCATATTAGCATTTAATATAACCCCAAGGTTTCGTACAGAATAGGCAAAGGGTAATACGCTGTCACCAAGCTTAACCTGGGATAAACCATCAAGATCAAGAGCATCACGAAAACATGCTAGGCATTGAGACTTCCCAGGATTCAGAACCAAACTGTTTTGCAGAGACCAATGTGAAATACGCGCTAGATCGCAATTAATTCGCTCTACACAGTCTTCAATTAACCCAATAGGTCTCTCTAGGTAAAGTTGTACATCATCTGTATAAAGATGCAGTCGAACATCACCAACGGCATCCACCAGATCATTAATGAACATACCGGAAAGCAGTGGTCCAAGAATAGAGCCCTGAGGCACACCCAATCCCAAAGGTAAGCAGCTAGAAAGATTGTTGCGTATCTTTACTTGTTGATATCTATCCATTAAATAACTTCTGAGAAGACGAGATGCAGATGATGAAACCCGTACAGAGCCTCCAATTTATCGGTCAATTTGCTGTAAACAACGCTATCAAATGCCTTAGTGAAATCTAACAATACCAAAATGGATATTTTATCATCATTCATAGCCCTTGAAATATCTGTAGTAACCTTCAGTAAGGCAGTTTCACAACTATGATGACGACGAAAGCCCGATTGGCAGCACGCTAATAACTTGTTGCGGGATAGATATTCTTGAATTTGGTCGTGCATAACTTTCTCTAGGACTTTAGATAAGAAGGGAAGAATACTGATTGGACTAAAGTCAGAGAAACATTCAGGTTGAGCCTTCTTCGCAGTGGGTAACAGAACCGCCATTTTCCATGCAGTAGGAAATGTAGAAAATGTAAGGGAACTATTTATAACATGCAATATATACTGACTAATTATAGGAAATAATAGACGTAAAAACCGAAGGCTAATGTTCTCAGACCCAGTCGCATTCGATTTAATGGAATACAAAGCATGCCCAAGCTCTTCAAGAGGAACGACGAAAGGAGAAATTGCTACCAGTATTGCTCTCAAATACTGCAATAGGATAATTTAAGTAGTTAATATTAAGCTCTGGCGTTACAAAAAATTCATTAAGCTTATTCGGATCAAAGGAGCAGCTAAAATTTTCCTTTCCATGGAAACCACTACTTTTTAAATTGCTCCACAAGACCTTAGGAGCAAGATTGATATCAAACTTGCTTTTGAAATATTGGTGTTTTGACGTTCTGATGGCAGTTGTCGCTCTATTACGCAAGGATATATAATATAAGCGAGCCTCAGTAGTTTTTGTCCTTTTATACTTATGATATGCATACTCCCGCTTGGCAATAAGTTGTTTAATTCTAGCAGAATACCAGGGGCAGTGGCTATACAATTTTCTGGATTTCGTTCGAACTGGAAGATACCTATCATATAGATAATTAATATTGTGCTCGATGATTTTTGTCTTCTCATCAACAGGTGAATAAAGTATACTATCCCAGAGCAAACCACCACATTCACTGTAAAAGGAAGTAAGATCTATGCTGTTATAATCACGGTATGTATAAGAAGATACCATATTGTTCATTGGACCGACTAATATATTATAACTAAGGAAGAGAATGTCATGGTCTAGGAAACTAGGTGGGTCAATCTGATTACAAAATGATACACGATCTAAACTGCTAGTAAGGAATAGGTCGAGCATTGAGGGCGATGAAGTATTGTAGTAAGTAGGTACAGAATTAACGACGTTTAAATAGGCTGACTGCAATAAAAAACTAAATTCATTACAATATCTACTCTCACGAAGAAGATTAATATTAAAGTCCCCACCCACAATTATATTGTCATATTTTTGAGAGAAAAGTTTAAGAAAATCAAGGAAGTTATGAGGTGGATTCGCATAATCAAAGCTGGTAGGAGGGCAATAAGCCGCTACTAGAATACCTTTTTCTTCGCAAAAGTTTACCTCAATACATATAAGTTTAATACTATCTAGACTAAAAGGTTTAACAATTCTCGCTTTAATTTCTTCTTGCAGGAAAATAGCAACCCCACCACCTCTACGATCATTCCTATCAGAACGATATAACTTGTAGCCTGGCATAGAGACTAATGAAGATGGGATATCACCCTGCAACCATGTTTCACTCATTAAAATTGCATGCACACTAGAGCCAACAAAGATAGATTTGAAGTCATCAATTTTATTACGAATACTTCTCGCATTAAGTGAACAAATATTAAAGCCTCGACTATGTTTGCAAAAAAATATTAATTAGAACTCTTCCCTTGTCACAGCCTGTCAAACAATTATCCAACTGATATTCAAGAGACTATCAACACATTTAGGATTTTTAATAATAGAAAAAAACACTATGAAATAGAGGAGAAGTGATATGAGCATTGAAATTAGAATAAAAAAGTATTGCTAAAAAAACTATAAATGAAAAAGTACAACCTAAATTAAATAGAAATGCAATCATATCAACTAAACTAAAAATTAAATTTAACAAACTTATTATTTCAGTCCAAAATAATTCAATAAAACGAAAAGCACAATTAAATATCAAGATCTCAGCATATGTATAAAAACACTATATAGTTGCTCCGGCATATGAATTACAATTAGTAGAGATCAGCAAACGTAATTGTTATATATTGATTATCTTGGCATATTGTTGCTCGCCATTACGTTGTACGTATACAAAGCCATCTCTTACATGCTCAGAATGTATCAATTTATTTTTAGGGTGACTCAGAGCTTCCGGAAAAAGAGAATTACTGGATCGAGTGAGGCTTTCATTTATGTAGATTGGATTGCTCCCCAATTTATTCTCAGTAATCTGTCCCAGCTTTACACCTTTACACTTCCAAAAACTCGAGATGAAGGACCGTCTTTCTCCTCGGCAAGAAAAACGCACGATGATGGGGTGATCTTTGCGCTCAGTAGCTACATGCATACGGAATACATCCACAAATGGTGATGGAGAGAAATTTATCACTGAACATATTTTGTGGAACAAAACAGTTGGGTTATCATTAGACTCAGTTGGAATACCACTAATAATAGCATCCGTCAAACGCTGCACTCGTCGCAGTTCTTCATTCTCCACAACCAAGGAAGAGTAATTAGACTCAAGAGTTTTGACTTTATTCTCGTAAAGAGTCATTTTTTGTGTAAGCTTATTTTCAATATCAATGAACCTTTTCGACAAATTTTCCTCCAATTTTAGAACTAATTTGTTCATTCGGTCCATTATGCGGGTTTCAAATGCTAGCAGCAATTGCTCAGTCAATTCAGTGACACTGGATGGGCGCGATGCACCTACACCATCATTACCACTCTTGTGAACTTTCGAAGAGCTGCGATTATTTACATTAAGAGAATTGACGTCCGAAGTTAATTTGCTCTTCTTAGACTCAATATTACTTCCCAAAATTGTGACCCGCTAGTTTTCCAAAAGTTAAAAACGATGAAATATAAAAATATGTTTCGATCACAATACAAATTGCACCAAGAAAGCAATTAAAGAGTTACTTATAAGTATATTACACACCAAAGGAAAAATTATTAAATGGTAGAAACTCCAAAAATTAGCAGAATTCACGAGAGCAATCTAACACGCTTTTAACTACTACGAACTCTCATAGCTCGTAAAAAATATAGTTTGAGTTCGATAGCTAACGCGTGCGTTATTAATTTATCTAGTAATATCGGCGTATCCTCTGCTCTTCAGTGTTGACGCCATTAAGCAGAGCGTAGCCTACCTTAGTAGTGACGCTCTATATTAGGTTACCACTCACCATACATTACAGTAGTCTTTGCTGTATTTTTGGATCTCTGATGCCGACAATGAATTTATCTAGAAGGGCGTCTTCCAAATCTAAATTCTTTAATTTTCCATTTTCGTTTGTTGCATCCTGTATAAAATTACCAAATTTACAAGTTTCGGCTAAACTTCTCAGATGGACAATAAATTCACTTAAAGGTTCACCTATGATTTGGTTAGACCTTTGAAACTTGAATCGCTCTGTCCGTATATTAACTTTAAGAGCGTAGTGTTTCTCCAATAATTTTATGAGCTCTTCAAATCGAAGTGTACTTGGAATTTTGGGTGCTGTTAGCGACTTTAAAACTTTATATACTTCTGGACAAATACACGTGATAAATTAAGATGTTTGTAAGTCCTCAGGAACTCTACTGACAATGAAGAACTGCTCTAAGCGGTCTTTATATGACAAAAAATCCTCTCCCGGCACATATGCATCAATTGATCCAAATTGACCAATTAATTGACAATTTTTTATTTTAGCTTCTTTTTAACCTCACTACCACCCATGTTTTAATTTCTCTTTCTTGTGGACAACAATATATTATTAATTACCTTTTTTCACAAGGCACGTGTGTGTGATTTAGGTTAACTAAACTTGATAAATCCTCGTCGCCAATGTATGTTATGTCTCCAACCCCTGCTTCTACGTATCGTCTCAAATAAAAGATTACTTCTTCTAGTCCAGTAATTAATATCTTTATTTCTAATCATTAAACTAATTATATAAAGACTTAAGAGAAACCTTTGCTATGGGTCTGCTCCATGCCTTAGAGGAAGTGAGTCGCCATTCGCAAACGTCATCGCACACATTACCATTATGTGAATTAAGATACGTCCCCATGAACTGACTTAGTATTCCATCTAAAGATTTAGATGGCGTTTAGTAACATAACACCTTCAACGGAGAATATTCCACATGGATCTCTTCCCATAATCCATTCAACTCTGTCATACACAGTAACAACAGTTTAAAAGACGTAGACAAACTATACTTCCTAAAAACCAGCTTGACAGGAGAAGCTGAAAAATTGCTCAGACACTACGAAATATCTGACGCAAATTATCGACTAGCATGGCAACATCTGAAAGAGCGCTATTCGAATAAGCGAATTTTAGTTAATGTGCAACTGAGGAAATTAATTTCAGTCGCAGCCATAACACACGATAGGGCTGACAATATCAAAAGGCTGCTAGATAATATTACGGAAGCATTATTAGCTTTAAAAATCTATAGAAACCACCTCGCAGTACAAAATCTGCACCCCACTGCACATCAATTATGGGAACAAGGTCTCCACAATAGAACAGACTTACCAGATCTACAAACACTAACAAAATTCCTAGAATCACGCCTCAGATCCTTGGAAATGGTCGCAAGCAAAAATTCGTCGTCCCATACGACACTGACAAAGCAATTCTTACCCAAGCCTATACAATGAAAAACGAAATTCAAACACTCCATTCATTGTGGAAATTACCACTCTCTATTTCGATGTCCAAAGTTCAGAGAACTAACTACATATTCGACAGCGACACGATATCGTCAAAGGCAAAAATTTATGCAAAAATTGCTTGTCACACAATCACACTACACTAAACTGCACGAGTAACAAACAATGTTACCAATACAGAAAAATCACAACACGTTGCTCCACTACGAACAAAGTCCAAGCAGCTAATTCTCCACTATCCAATTCAAATTCCCCATCTGCTCAAGGGGAAGAAGAACAAGTACACAGTTTCTTCACCTCAAATGTACACGGCCAAACAAAGTCCAAAGCCAAACAAATATCACCATACATTCACTACTAAACATGCTAGTGATCAAAACCATCACAAACTTATCACTTTCTGAAGCTATTAACACAACCAGGTGGGAGCGCATTCAGAACCTCACAATGGCAGATCCTACATTTTCCGCGCCAGGACTATTTCTCTACTAGGAGCAGACATATGCGCTAAAATCATCATTAGTTGCGTTTATTTATCTCTCTAATATAATCCGGTTCAATTTTATATACGTAAAACAACAACAATTCGTCATCCATTGTTGTTGTTTTACAAATACACCAATAGCACAGAACACAAAACTAGGATAGATTTTGAGTGGGACTATTCCTACACAAGAAGATCTATCTCTGTTGACTACTCTCACCACTACCAAAGTGAAAATAAAAAAGAAAATAAATACATCAGTATCATCTCTACTCTCAGCAGCCCCATCTCGAGTATCCTCAGCATACTCACAATCACAGCAAAATGACAATAAATTTAATTATGAAAAGAAAGATATTCTCACCACCAGGTGGCGTCATACTGATGTTCATTCAAATTTAAATATTCTCTCCCTAAAAGAGAAAAAATATATGATCAAAAAAATCCCCACTCTTGATTCCATCAAATTTATTTAAAAAATCCCGACATATTCAAATAAATTCAAGATCATCAACCGCCAAAAATCACCAGTGACAAGTGTTGATCGCAGTGCGACAAGTTTTTATTTTTTGGTTTTATTTTTTTTTAATTTTTGTGCAATGGAAGAGCTTCTGGAGATATTTCATTCGGAGTCATTGGATTCTACTGACGTGGATCTACCACCAACACCTCCAGAATTATTGGCACCCATTAGGAGGGTCAATCCAATTAGCCCTCTGCCTCCTACGCCGAAGAGACTACGAAGGCTCCCTTTAACCATCATACGGCCACCCCAATACGAAGTCCTGCCGGTTAAAAATTTACTCAAGCCATTCGAAGCAAAACCAGCGGCGCCCGGTGTAAAAAAATTGCAAATTAAACCTAAAGCCAATGATGACTTTCTATTTTCTAAAGCAACCAGAAGATACGGCCCAGGTGTTACTGTTGTCACTTGCCCGCTCGTGCTCCCCGGTTATAGGTAGAGAAGCGGTCGGAGAAAAGGTTTGTAGTAAAACTTCAATCACAGCTTCTTTCTTTTCGGTTGAATATTTATTTTTCGACACGAGATCTTTTTATTATAAATTAGAACTCTTATCAGTATCCGTTTCGAGTCCCTTGATTTAATTACTTTAGACACAAAAATCCTTTTTAATACAAATATGAATTTTTAGACACACAAATCCTTTTATTATAGATTTGAACTTTTATCAAGATTCGATTCGAGTCACTTTATTAAATTATTGGTAATTTTTAGACACAAAAATCTTTTTGTTACGAATTACATTTAGAAAACAAATATTTTTATCCCGAAACTTCTCTTGGCGGATTTCAAAAAACGACTCCCCCAGGTTTGGGCAATTTGCACCCAGGTACCCACGATCGCTTCAAAAGCTCTCTTCTCTTTTTATTGTTTTCTCACGACGTTGAAAAATCGTACGTGAGAAAATGCAAAAGTTCTTTGATGCGAGCTATATGCATCAATACAAAACTGTAATCCGATATGCACTTGTGCGCCCGTCTTGAAATATTAATTTTAAGAGGGTGCGAATATTTTTGATAATTGTATGCATGTATGTACACACATTTAGATTGGATTAAGTAGGTAATGTACGTATGTACATAGTACATACGGAAAAAAAGTAAGAAGACACTGTATATAGGTAAGTGTGCATATCGTGTGAGTGAAATGTGTGCCTGATAACAAAATGCAATTTATGCTAAATTGCATTTTGTTATACTGTGGGAATGCATTTCTAAATGCATTTTAAATTTTGATTGAAATTTTAAAATGAAATAATTTTTCATTTTCAGGGTCATTTATGAGGTATATCAATATATTGTATAGGACAATATATTGATGTATTGACCTTATGGTTGTGATTTAGGGCATTGGTACCTGAGTCACAACATCCCTCCCCCCTGGGAAAAAGAAAGTTTTATTCCTCCTGTGAAGAAAACTTTCTTTCATATTTAGTAAACTAGAATGCGTACATATATTTGCATATATAAAGGAACTGGTATATAACTAGTTAACTGTAAATAACTACAAAATTGTAAAATACAGTAAAAACTAATACCTATATATATTTTAATTTCTAATAGAGAAGCTTTACTTTATTAATTATACGTTTTTATTAAATTATTTTCTTACAATTTTTATTTATATGCAGATACATATTTTCTTGTGAATTGTTTATTATTGTTGATTAGTACTATCATTTCGCAATGAATGATTGATATATACATATTTGATAATTAGTGTAAAACTAGAGAGAAAAAAAAAGTTATTGTATTAAGTATTACATTAAATTTTATATACATTATGATTAATTTTCTTCCCTTTTTTTTTATTTATTTCTATTGAAATTACTACTCATTTTAAAATGTAATTTATTTCCTGGCATCATTTGTTTTACTTTTATTTTATTTTTTGTTTTTCTTTGTCTTCTTATAATAATTTTTGTTTGTTCTATTTAAAGCTTGTAAGATAATATAAAAGAAAGTGAATAATGTTTAGCTTGAATTATACCTATATGTTCGGTAGTTCTATAGCTACTCATATTTACCCTATTTATGTATTTATTTTATTTACACTTAGAGATCTTTTTTTTTTTTCAATAATAGTTATTTATTTTTCTTTATATAAAAAAAACTACATATGTATATATTTATCAAAAAAACGTGAGATATTATTTTCCTTCTCAATTCTTTAGTAGTGTTTTGTTTGGATGGTGATGGATAAAGGAGGATAAAAATTGGGAAGCGAGGGGTTACCGTTTCCTGTTGTCATTGTCTGTAAGTTAAACGATTTCTGTGGTTTTTCTTTGTGGAGCAGGAGTTATTTGGAATTTTGATTCTCTCGGTGCCGGAGTAGGCACATTCTCCTGTTTATGTTCAGGAAGTATTTCTTTCGATTCGCGTACTTTCGGTTTGTATTTAATATACAGATAAGCACAGACTATAAAGATGATATAAGCTACTGTTAAATATGACAGTGCGTAATGGTGGATATGGTGATTGTTGATTGGATTGAGCGGAATTAATTCCAGCTCTTTTTGCGAATGAATTGATTCTAGCACTTTCTGTAGATCCGCGTTTGATATAATCTTTAAGGGATCTGTTTCTATATGCGTTTCCTTTGGATAAGACGTCATATTCCATATTATAATGGAAATGTTTATTGTTGGGATAAAACAAGAATTAAATTTAGAAACTTTTACGCTATGTCCGTGCAAGATGAATTCTTTGCTTCGTACATAGCAATTTGGATAGATATACATTGTTCCTGTTCCTTGCAGAACTTGTGAGCTAATGGAATTTTCGCAAATAATATCTACGTGGATGGAATCTTTTAGGGAGAAAAGCCAAGCGTTCTGCTGCGAAAATTGCGTCCAAAAGCAATCTTGTTCTAATGTTAAAATTTTACAATCGAATGTAATCGCCTCCTTTTTTATTAAACTTATCTCGCATTGATTTACCCTAGTATTTACATTTAAGATTGGGGTTTGTGATCTGGCAGGAAAAGTGCGTATGATCCAACGTTACGCAATTGTGAATGTCTTGGTCTGTTAGACGAGATAGTGTTCGCGATTGTAGTCGATTAGTATATATTCCTTTGATGGTTCAATATATACGAGCGATTTTTTAAGGATAGTAGGCAATGGTATTGTTTTAAAGATTTGATATGGTTCCTTGAAAGGAATGGGGATTCTGAGTTCTATAATTATTTCGTTGTTGAAAATATTCGCAGAGATTGTACTTAATTTATAAATTTGTGATAATGTATTTCCTCTGGGATTTATGGGAAGCATCATTGTATTTGGTATTTCTTGCCTGATATTTGATAACAATTTTTCTATTTTTCTACGAGTTATTAGTGTAGGATGAAATTTTCTATGCCTTGAATCCGTAAGAAGATCTATTAATTCTGCCTGGGTATTTTGGTATCTGAATGCCATAAGTGAGGCTAGTGAAATGAGTGATTCCAGTTCAATTGATATTTTGTTATCAAGTGACCTATTTTCCATCAATGATGTGGCTATCTGCACTGATATTAGTTTTTTATGCATGACCATGAATTCCTTTTCAATTGCGGCTTTAGTTTTATTGAAAAAATTTGCAGTTGTTTCGACTATCGCAGTTTGGCTTTTCATAAGTGATAGGACGGAGTTTTGGTTAAGGGTGAGGTTAGGGATTTGCTCGTCATAAATCTTGGCATCATCTTCGTCTAATGTGCCGAAAAGTGCTTTGGAGATTGAGCCTATTGCATTAAATAGTGCTCTTTGTTTCCTATTTTGAGTCACCAGCAACATATTCCTATACTCTATGTTTGCTATAATAAGATTTATTTGTAACACCGTACCGTTACAAGTATGGCTCATGGCTGAGTGTTTGTCCAGTTTCCGGCAGGTCGCTGTAATTTGTTGGGCTATGAACTGGATGTTGTTGAATTCTGTTTTACAATTTTCCAGGTCGTAGAATGTCACTAATTTCCTCTCGTTGGTGTAGAAATTGGCTCTGCCAATTTCCTCAAAATAAATGCCTGCAGTAGCATTTAGCTGTTTTACCTCTATTCCTGAGCCGTAGGTTAAGGGGATGAAAATTAGAATGAATGCTATATCCATCATTTTGGAAACCTGGAAGATGACACTATGTTAATATCTCTGAATGATATTTGAAGATGATGAAGTTTTTACGCTGAGAAAAGTTTTAAGTCATTGTTGTGGACTCTTTTGTTTTTATTATTGATTGTAATAGTGGAATTTTCGGGGGAATTAATCTCCATGATCTCATACGGACCTGACCATAGTGGTGAGAACTTGTTATCTCGTACACTGCTTTTGAGTAAGACTTTATCACCAGTATTATATGATTTTTGGACGGAGTTTTTATCGTATTATATTTTAGATTTCTCTTTATTTGCCATGGCCATGTCTTTAGCTATTTTGAAGCTATGCTGTAGACGCGCTTTTAGCTCGTTTGCATAATTGTCGTAATTATAGCAAACGGTTGGAGATGATTTCAAATTGCTTGGAATTTCGGCTGGGAATCCGTAAAGGAGTTCGCGAGGAGTATAATTAGTACTCGAATGAGGGGCAGTATTGTATACAAACATGGCATAAGGAATCCATGTGTCGTGCCCCTTGAGCAATCAAATTAACGAATCCAATAATTAAAAGCGATACTCGAATTTCTTTTAACACAGTTTCTTTATTAAACCATAAACCAAACTGACCTATCTTAATACCTTTTGAAAGCAAAACCAATCTGAACCGAACTGTAACTTGCTATCGCGATGAGTGATAACTGAGCGGCTAAAAGATACTACAGGCACTCGCCAGTTCAGTCATTGGTCTTTTATGCACCAATATTCGGAAGTAGACTTTACTTAAAAACGCGGATGTAAACAAACGACAACAACCTTGCCGTTTGTTCTACCGGTTGCAGCACCTGAGTCGCTCAGTAGTAAACAATCGCTTTACATAATAATTACCATGCTAGGTTAATTATTATTGTAATCGTCGATTGCTCCACTAAGCGCTCATCGCAGCCAGCTGTTGAGCTAATCAGCAAAATAACCGACAGTTGCAGAACAGTACAATGCGACGTTACTGTTTAGCAATTGCTAATTATTTCACTAAAATGCGCCCTTGGCTGCTGGAAGAATCTTCCGTATATTGGGCCATAACATCCCTCCCCCCTTGGAAAAACTAGTTTCCGTCGGGAACTAGATCTGGAGAGTGCAACAATCTTAATTAAAAACTGAAAATATCTTTATCCTCGTTCGGTTCAGATTCTTTACATTTTTCATTACATACTATCTAAATTGTCTTATTTTTTACATCATTTCTCTTTTTATTTTATTTTACATTTAACTTCTTTAAATTCAATATTTCATTTTCACATTTAATTCCTTTCTTTCATTTTTACATCTTTTTACATCATTTCTTTTTATTATTTTGATTTTACATTTAATTTCTTTAAGTTCAACATTTCATTTTCACATTTAATTTCCTTCTTACTTTCATCTCATTTCTTTTTTATTCTGATTTTACAACATATCTATTTACTTTTTTTTTTACTTCACATATCCTTTCTTGGAAACTTCCTCCACTTCTTAAATACCTTATTATACTAATAATTTCCTACATTTGAATCTTATAATAATTAATCCATTCCTTTCCATTGAACATGATTTAATATTAATAACCATATATACATATTTTTATTTCTATATAAATTTATACGTTAATCTCTAACTATAGGTTGCCCTTAAATTACTTCTTCGTTATACAAGTGCAAAAAATATATATATATACTTAACTAAACCTATGGCGGCTACTCTAGCTGCACAAGTTGTTTCCCCACGACAGTTGGCAGATTGGTGGTTGGCAAGTTCGCTGTCGTGGGCAAGATTGTCTCAATGGTTATGTTTGCATTTTGGGCCTTGGGTTGCTGCTCTGACTTGTGAACTATAGGTTGAATCACTCTGTTGGTGCCGGCTTGGGTGTAGTTCCTCTTCCAGCGCTTCAAATGGCATAATACTCCTATCAAGATTACTAAGCTGATGACGGCTAAACATGCGGTAGTAGTTGTCGCTGCTAAATGTACTGGATGTGGAATGGCGCGTCTACTTGCTTCTTCCGTGCTGATCTTGTCTTCAACCCTCTTTATAGCGGCATCCTGCTCTCTCCATGCTTGATTAAAGTTGTCACTAGCCAGCAATCATATTTCGTCCTTTTTGCCTTCTGCTACCTCCTCTCTCTGCCTGTTTGTCTGTGTTGCGATGCTGTTCCAGGCTGGTAACTCTATTCGTCTGGGCTGCCATAGAGATATATTTCGCTGTGCGGCATCTTCAGCTTGTATTCGCAGGTCACCGATTTGCAGGTGACAATGTTCTTCGATGAATAATACCCCTGTGTGCTTCAGCTCACCGATGGAAGTTGGTGAATGTTGGCAGTTTACTTCCAGCTTGTTCTTCTCAGACATCACAAATAACCAGTGGTTTCTCGTTACCATTCTCACTAAGCTGCTCCACTTTGCGGTAACTCTTTCCTTACAGGCCTTCGCATTTACGTTGAAGCTCCGGAAAAGGTTCAGCACACAGTTTTCTCCAATAGCAGTAATAGTTGGGGCTAATTGTGGGCATAAGATTTGCGGGTAGTCCGATACGCTTAACAACCTCTGGCACTTCTGGTACTGTTGGTAACTCAGCAAGACATACTGTCGTTCATGATTGATGGCTGCCACAAATTCAGCGTCCAGATCATACACATGATACCCAAATTCATCTATAGCTATCGGGATCGTGTATACCTTATGTAAGTCAAATGCAACTCGTTGGGGCTGTGGGATATCTACCCTGACTAGGATTTCTTGGCCTACCTGGAGTGCTTGTACCTTTGCAATTTGTACCAGCAATTGGAAATTCTGGAATTTTTCATCTAAATCCAGTTTACTAGTGGCATTCTTCATTATCTCGGTCATCTCTCGTGCATGAATTATCAGCGGGTGTAGCTTTCCTACGCTTAGGGAGATTAATATGCTCATCATTGTTTCTTGCATTTCGATGATTTCTCTTAAGGGAAGGCTCATTAACGTAATTACCTCACTCAATTCTATTCTAAGTTTCAATGACGATAATTCCCGATATTGACCCTGCTGCTCTTTAACGATGGTTGAAAGTTTATTTTGTAGTTCTTCTCTCTCTTCTGCTGCCTGTAGCCTTGAAGCATTAAACAAAGCGAACGTAGATTTGACGACTGTAATTTGGTCCTTCAGTAAATTTAATGTTCGGCTCTCCCTCTCATTAAGGTCATCTATAGCTGCATGTATTTCTTCCGAGTCGGCATGGTCCATGGTTTCGAACAGTGTCTTGGCCAGAGATCCCACTCCATCAAAAATTGAACGCTTGTTTCTTCGGGGCGCCTCATTTTGGGTATGATGCGAGAGTTCCTCATCTTGACGCATAATTTTTTCCACCCAGCCTCCTATCTCTTTGACTGCTGCCTTACACCTTGCCACGCCTCCAGTATCGGTTACGTCTGCACATAATCCGCTTATCAAACCGCTGCAGTTGCTGACGAATTTTAAGTCTTCAGTGAGATCTGGTATTTGGAACTTAGACAGAATAGTCCAATGTTTTGTGTAGAAATTAACTACCCCGAGACGCTCGAACAACACTCCCGACTGTGGTATCGGCTCGATGCTATAACCTGCCTGCTCTGCTTGTATCCCAGCTATCAAAGCGAAGATTAAAATTACCACCGCCTTCATCGCGAAGCTAAACCTTCTTTTATAACTATATAAATTTAGGGCAATCCTAGTAATCTTAGACTAAATGAAGTTTGTTTTTCTTTAATATAAACTCCTAATTTATTCTAATAAATTTTTTTTTTCTTACAATCTTTATTTCTCTTATACTTTCTTTCTTTAGCAATTCTCTCTTCTCTTTACATAACTTGTATAAAAACTTATCTTTCCTTTAAATTTCCAAACCCTTTTTTTTTAATCTTTTTATTATTAACCTCTTATTTATGCTTTCTTTCAACAGCTCTTCTTATTTATTTTCCATTATTTCTTTCAAAATCTCTTATCCCTTTTTTTTTTAAATCTTTATATCTTGTTTACTATTCCTCTTTTCTTTCTCTTTTTTTTTTAATTATTATTTCCTTTAAATTCTCTATTTCTTCTTTTTCATTCAATTAATCTTTGTATACTCTACTTTCTTCTCTTTTAAATCTCTATTTTTTCTTTTCTATTTAGTTTTTTTTTTTTTTTAAAAAATCTTCAATCATTCGTCTTTTTTTTTTTACATATACATACTTACTTCCCTCCATTGGCAATCTTTTCGCATCTGCCTAATCTTCTTTTTCCTTTCCTCTCAGCCTAAATGCTTTAATGAACCTTGTTCTGTAAGAAAAACAAAAAAACTAAGAAAAAGACTAAATAAAATAAAATATTCAAATTGTAAAACTATTCTCTCGTGCTTCATTCCACTTAGGTTATCGTCCTTATATGACGAAAAAACTCTAATCTTAAAATTAATCATGGTACCTTCTTAAACGATTCGTATGAATCCGCTTGAGCTTTTTCCCTTGAAGTATAGTTACATTCTCAGGACTGTGAACGTAAATTACTTCATATGGACCTTTAAAAATGGATGCTAATTTCCCTGCCCTAGCTAAGTCTTTAACTAGAACTTTACCACCAATATGTAAGACTTCCGGCCTAGCTGAATTGTCATGGTACTTCTTTGCAACTAGTTTACTTTTAAGTAGGTTCTCCCTTGCTAGTTGAAACGCCCTCTGCAATTTGAACCGCAATACCGAATGGTACTTATCCATATTGTATACCGGTTCAGGCTGACGCTGTACGCTACTGGGGATTTCCGCTACAAATCCAAACAACGTTTCCATGGGTGTAAGTTTTGTGCCTGTATGCACGGTGTTATTGTACGCATGCGCTGCGGTTCTCAACAGCTCGTCCCAGTTTCGTGGCTCCCGATCAACGAAACTCCTCAGATAGTTGGCTAGCGTAGAATGCTGCCCCTCCACAGCGTTGGACTGGGGATGGTAGGCAGTTGTTTGCAGCTTCTTTATCTTCAACATTTTACAAAGAGCCTTTAAGACTTCTCCAGTGAAGTTTGCTCCCTGATCCGTTACTAGCTGTTTCGGTAGCGAGTACCGGCTGAGGATTTCCTCAAATAAGGCCTGCGTTACCGTGTTCGATTCTTGGTCTGGTATCGCCACGAAATCTACAAATGTAGTCAGATCATCCATCATAGACAAGATGTACTTGTTACCCTTGTGACTGACTGGCAAATGTCCAACTAAGTCAACATAGACTTTCTCAAAAGGTCTTTCCGCGATTTCCGTTACTACTAATGGCTCTAGCGTGCTTATTTTTTTGGCAAATCGTACAACGTTTAACATACCGAGCTATATCAGCCTTCATTGCCTTCCAACGGTAGAAGCGCTTTACTCTGTTGAACGTTTTGTTCCTTCCAAAGTTTCCTCCAAACCTAGAGTCATGATAATCTCTTAGAATTAGCTCAATCTCTTCTGGATTGGTCACCAGTTTTGGTTCTGGTTTCTTCAGTTTTTCTTCGGTGATTATCTCAGTCCCTTCAATACTGTTACCTTCGTTTTCAGAATCTCGCAACAGTATTTGTTTTGGTTGTTCCCTTTCATTCTGTTCCCTACCATGAGCACGACTTATTGCAAGGCATGGGTACTCCTTGTTATGATATGACTCAGGTTCTTCAATGTGCCTTGGAATTCTGCTTAGGGCATCGGCATTTCCATTTTCCTTTCCAGTTTTATATATAATCTCAAATTCATACTCCGATAGTTTTTGGTGAAATCTGAGCATACGTGAAGTAGTGTCCTTCACCTTGAAAACTCCCCGTAGCGGTTGGTGATCCGTTACTATTTTGAAAGGTTTGCCCAGAAGGTAGCACCTATAGTTCCGTACTGCCCACACAATGGCCAACATCTCACGCTCTGTAGTGGAGTAGTTTCTTTCTGCCATGTTCAAAGTACGACTAGCGCAACTAATTGGCTTGCCCTCTTACTCCAGAACTGCCCCTAAAGATTCCCCACTTGCATCAGTGATTACCGTAAAGTCCTTTGTGAAATCCGGATATATCAAGAGTGGTGGTGTAGTAAGAATTTCCTTGACACGACTGAAAGCCTTGTCACACTCGAGTCCCCATGTGAACTTAACGCTTTTTTTTAATAAACTCTTAATGGGTGCCAATATTTCTGAAAAATTCGGAACAAATTTCCGATGATAATTGGCTAGCCCTAAAAAAGATTGAACCTGACGAACAGTTTTTGGTTTTGGGAAATTTTGCACTACTTCTACTAATCGTTTATCAGGCTTTACCCCTTGTTCTGAACAAATATGGCCCAGATATACTACCTCTTTCCTTAAAAACTGACATTTTGAAGGCTGCAACTGAAGGTTGTGTTCTCTGAAGCGCTGAAAAACTTCTCGTAGTTTGCTGTTATGTTCGTCCAAACTCTTAGCAAATATCACGACATCGTCGAGATACACAAAGCATTTAATCCCTTGAAGTCCCGTCAGAATTCCGTTCAGTAGGGATTGAAAAAATGTAGGGGGCCGTTTTTAAACCAAATGGTAATCGTTTATAATGGAAATGATTAAAATTGGTACTAAACGCCGTTTTTTCTCTGTCTTTTGGGTCGATTAATACTTGGTGGTACCCGTTAGCTAAATCTAACGTGAAGTATCTAGAATGACCCAAACGATCTAAGATGTCCTCAATTCGGGGAAGGGGATAAGAAAAGGGGATGCAGACTTTGTTTAGTTCTCTGAAGTCTACACATAGCCGATACTTTCTTTTACCGTTATCATCTACTCCTTTCTTAGGAATTAGAAGTACGGGGAAATTAAATGGACTGTCACTAGGTTCGATGATATCGTCCTCGAGTAATTTTTTGAGTTGTTCCTGACACTCTTCTCGATGGGCTTCTGGCATGCGATATTGCTTTTTGTGTATGGGGGCCGTATTAGCTATTAACGGTAACTTAAAGGTCTTCGTCGGGGTGTATGACAATTTATCGCCTGGAAAATGAAAAATATCACTGTATTCGTAGCAAATATGGGTTACTGCTTCCCTTTCTTCGAAGTTAAGGTCTTCTCCCAGCACCAGTGATTCCTTCATTAGCTTGAGCCGTTGTTGGCGATTATCAATCTTACCCTTATCCCATCCTAGTGGATGCAAAGTATACTTACTCAATTTTTCAAGCCTCGGCCTGAAATTCACTAGTTCAACGGGCTCCCTTCCTGCGTTAATAATACCTACCCACGCTTTACCGTTCCTTGGCTTAATTATAGCATTCCCACAATACAATCCTGGCCTAATTTCTTCCGCCATGCACACTAAATCTTATTCACCTATGACAGGAATTTCCAACAGCCGTTCTGTTCTTGGGTTCAACTTAATTCTTGTCCCCTGAGTGGTTTTACTCTTTCCTAAGTAATACTTTTCCTTTCGCTGTGTAAGATGTACCTTTTCGCTTTGAGCCTCTGCGTAAGCTGTAGCTTTAGAGAGGTCGCGCTGGAGTTCCATGCGAGGAATTTCCAGCTCCTTTTCCCTTTTTCCTGCTACACCTTCTTGTTCTCTGCTCCCCGTCGGTTTAGTCCTATTAATGGGTGCTTCTTGAGAATCTTTTTGATTCGTTCCCGTGCTAAGGGACTCGACCAATTGTACGAAAGGCCACTCCCCAGCTGTTAGAGCTGGCTGTACATCATCTTCTTTTGGAAAAGTCATCTTTCTTTCTTTTATTTGACCATCTTGGTAAGATTCTACTTCTGAAAGATACTTTGTGAGGCTATCTGATACCACGCCCGCTTTGGATATAATGTCGCGCAAGGCTGCGACTCGATTCTTCATTCGTTGCTGAATCTCTTTTGGGGAAGAATACACTGACTCTTCTTTCTGGATAAACTGGTGATGATTGTCCTGGGTGCTTTCCTTCAACTCTATTAACTCGATTTTCTCCTTTCCAGTGATGCATCCAAAAAGAGGTTTTTCTTCCTTTATTTTCTCCATGCCTTTCACTGACAGCTTTCCATTTATACAATCAATGACTTCTTTGTCCTTCAGGAACTCGATCCCCAGAATACCGTCAGCTGGAATCGAATTAGTGTCATAAATGGTGTTAAACTCGCATGGCTGTTCTACTCCACCCATGCGTAGTGTGGCTTTGCAAGTTCCAATTGAGCTTTCTTGTGCCCCAAACAACCCTCCAATCATTATTTTCTTGAGAGTTTGTATAGGCGTGTTTCCTTTAATACAATTTACCTTAACTATATTACATGTTGCACCTGTATCTATTAATAATGTTAATTTACCCGTTATACATATATCTGATTCTACTGAAATAATGCAATTATTTAACAAACTTAACTCTATGACACTGGCTTCTTTCTGTGAGGCTTTCATGGTCTTAAATTCCGTTAATTGAAGGTAGCTGCGGATAATTCCCCCAGCTGCCGCTCCCCGTTTCCCTTCTTTAGAGCTTCTTGTTCCGCTAGATATTTCTTCAAGCAGTTTGCGGTATAATGATCGCAGGTTCTACAAAATTGGCAATAAAGGATTTCTGGGTCTGTTTGCAGCTGTCCTGGAGAACCAATTGAAGTATCCGCGAACCTTATGCTTTGTCTTCGGCAACTAGCAGTATCGTGACCATAGTTTCGGCATTTTACACAGTATGGTGGCTGTTTTCTTGATTGGCATTCCATAGCAATATGCCCTCTTTGCCCACACTGGAAGCACTGGATGGGCCTAGGCGGCGTTGCCCTAGCCTGTGATCCACGATATATTCCCGCTGTTGCTGGAGATGGGCCCTTCTGTACGGCTTCTCTGAATGGTCTGCTGGTATTATTGTTGAAACGATTAGTCCCCCAGCTATCTCGCATTGTTTCGGAATTCAGTTTTCTCCCACTTCCCCAGACTTCTGGTTCTCTACTCTGGAGCCTGGTTGCATCCTTCTCGAAATAACTAGCTTCTTCTTGTACTTCATCTAGAGATTGGAATCTCCTTCCCGTCAGATGCACTTGCGTTGCCTTATTCCCTACGCCTGCTTTAAAAGTAGCCACTGCGTCAGCTTCCAATTCTGCTATTAGTCCCCCTTCCTTATTTGGGTACTTAGCTGTGACTGCTGTTTTAATTTTGTCCAAAAGCTCTTTCATTCTATCAGCGAATTCTCGAATGTCCTCTCCAGGTCGTTGTTTACACTCCAGCATTTCCGTACGTAGCTCACTGAACGATTTTCGTGGCGTATATGCAGTTGTAATAACTTGCTGCAGAGTTTCAAAATCCTTCGGCTCCTGGGAACACACTAGATAATAAGCTTCATCTGTAAGCCGAAATTTCACACATTTGAGAAAGATAGCTTTTTCTTCAGTAGTCAATTGATCGTAGAGTTCCTTGCTGCAATTCAGGAAACGGTACAATTCTTTGCCCAGCTTTGGTGACCTTTCCCCTGAAAATAATGGTATATATTTGGATACCATATCCATAACTTTCCCATGTGCTGCCGCCATACTGTTCTTGGGCAATCCGTATGATTTACTGCTTCCTTGTTCTTTTGTCTTTCCCTTCGATGAGCTAATCTTAGCTGAAATATCTTGCCTACCTTTCGTTTCTCGTGGTTTATCCCAGAACACTAATTTCCTTGGTGTCCACTTATTACTGACTTTTTGCCTGTATACTTTCTCTTGCGGCAGTGGACCCTCGGCTCTTAATTCTGTCTCCAGTGCCTCCGCTGCCTCTTCTGCTTCCTTCAGTTGCTGTTCCAAAGACAATACTTTCTTTATTATACTCTTGTTCTTTCTTTTCTCTTCTTCTAAGAATTGTTCTGCTTGGATCTCACCCCTTTGGATCACCTCGAGTGTAGCCGTTACCAGCAAGTCTAAAGCTTCGCCTTTCGTACAGGACTTGGCAGTTGTATTCCACTCCTGAACCAATTTTCTCGATTCTTCACTTGATGTTCGTTTTTCCAACTCTGCCGTGAGATGCTCTCCAATATATTGCCAGTCTTGCTCGTAGCTTTCTAACTTCTCCTTACACTCTTTTAGCTCCTGCGATCTTTCCTCTAATTCCTTCTCTTGAGTTTCGAACCGTAACAGTTGCTCTCTTGTCAGTACATTACTTCTACCCACCGACATTGAAGTCTGATCCAGAAGATCATCTAATTCTTCTCTCTTTTCCCTCCAATCTAAGCCGAGTTACATATATATATTATAAATAACACCTAACCAAGAAAACAATCTCACCCAACAAAACAACTTACACAAAAGTTAATTAATTTTAAACTACATCTAGTAAAACTAATTCAAATTTTTCCCAATTTCCTCATTCAATCTCAGATCTATATTTTTATAAAATCAAACCTAAACTATAACAATATCACCCTAACTATCTTGGTATCTCTTTCAACTCTCACAAACAAAACTCCCAAACTCTGTCATATTACATGGGAGCTCCAGTACTTACTACGACTATTAAAAATCCGAAAAATTGAATATACGTGCGTATGATCAACGCCTAAAATGAAACGTGACATTGAAAACTTTATACACAAGAAACAAGAATCACGAAATAAAATTACAAGCTCCCTACTCTATGCAAATTAATTATTTATCACACAATTCTCTTCTTACTAGGCACTTTACACATTTATCCCAAACCAATTTATTCAATTTGAATTTCTATTTTAACTAATGCTTGCGTGAAACGAAGATCACGGCTTCAACTTATCAACACCTTACTCTATACAAACACATTCATCTTATTTAACAAATTTTAATTAATTTTTTTTTATTTGTCGCCAAAAGAGCAAAAACCCACCAAATATCACTTTAGACTGAAAGATCCTATAATACACTAAATCTAACACTTCTTAATTAACCTGAAAAGTAAATGGAGCAGCTAAAAGAAGCAGAACTCCCACAATTAACAAAAATGGAGCAGCTAAAAAAAGCTTAACTGCCAAAAAATAAAAAAAATGGAGCAGCTAAAAAAGCATAACTCCCAAAAATAACAAAAAATGGAGCAGGTAAAAAAGCATAACTCCCAAAAATAACAAAAAATGGAGCAGCTAAAAAAGCATAACTCCCAAAAATAAAAACACAACAAACACAATACCTGTATTACAGCAACACTTAAACTTTTCACCGGCTGCGCCAAATTCTTGTGCCCCTTGAGCAATCAAATTAACGAATCCAATAATTAAAAGCGATACTCGAATTTCTTTTAACACAGTTTCTTTATTAAACCATAAACCAAACTGACCTATCTTAATACTTTTTGAAAGCAAAACCAATCTGAACCGAACTGTAACTTGATATCGCGATGAGTGATAACTGAGCGGCTAAAAGATACTACAGGCACTCGCCAGTTCAGTCATTGGTCTTTTATGCACCAATATTCGGAAGTAGACTTTACTTAAAAACGCGGATGTAAACAAACGACAACAACCATGCCGTTTGTTCTACTGGTTGCAGCACCTGAGTCGCTCAGTAGTAAAAAATCGCTTTACATAATAATTACCATGCTAGGTTAATTATTATTGTAATCGTCGATTGCTCCACTAAGCGCTCATCGCAGCCAGCTGTTGAGCTAATCAGCAAAATAACCGACAGTTGCAGAACAGTACAATGCGACGTTACTGTTTAGCAATTGCTAATTATTTCACTAAAATGCGCCCTTGGCTGCTGGAAGAATCTTCCGTATATTGGGCCATAACACATGTATCCCAGTCTTGTGGATCTTTTGCTACATAAGATCGGAGATGTTCTGCTAAGGTTCTGTGGCTTCTCTCCATTGCACCATTCGTTTGATGGTGATATGGAGTAGTTTTAAGTCGTTTTATTCTCAACAATTTAGATACCTCGGCGAACATACCACTTATGAGGTTAGAACCCTGATCTGTGCGGATACTTTCTGGAATGTCGGCACACTATTGTTGTCGTAAAGGCTTCCGTTAATGTCTTAGACTCGGTGTCGACTATGGCAATAGCATCAGAAAATTTTGAAAGGTCGTCTTGAAATGTAAGGATGTATTTGTTTCCAGAATGAGAAATTGGGAGAGGTCCTACAACATCTAGGTACACTCTTTCGAAAGGTTTGGAGCTAATACTTGAGATTTTCATTGGAATTTTTGGGTTCCTGGTTACTTTGTTCACCTGACAAAGTTCACATTTCCTTACATATTTGACCACGTCATCAATTCTACTGGCCTGGCATCAGTAGAATTGCTTTTTGATTCTTTTAATAGTACGGGTAACTCCCGTTGGTAATGAGTGAAAATATTTTAAGACTTGTTCGATGTCAATAATGTCGGATAAATATTTAATAGAATTATGACGGAGTTTAATATTTATTTGTTTAGCAGTGAAGACCTTGGTAAAAATGTTTTTAATAATTATTAGATTCTGTGGATCTAATATGGGGAAGGAGATATTTATTTGTTTTAACTGATCTGCTTCTGTGTATGAGCAGATCTCACTTAAAATCTTTTCGAGGTCTGATCTATCTCTTTGGGATCGACAAGGTAAATTAATTTTTGATATGATTACTTTGGAGTTCTTTTTTGTGAAGAAGTTCAGTTCATTTGCTAGAAGTGGAGTTTTATCTGAAAGCTTTAGTTTCGAACCCAACTCTCTTTCAAGTTCTGTACCTTGCATTGGCAAGATGAAGACTTTAGGATTCGCATTTTTAGTCAGTAAAAGAGGAAAATTAGTCTCAGTTATTATGTCTGAGGAAATGTTTGATGACGATGGAGGTGGCTTTGGAGTAATAATACTCGTGTCGGGAATGTTCAGATTTGGCTGAGCTCTAGCTTGATTCCTTGTTACAACATTTACGCAGGTGGTAGGTTCTGCGAAATATTCGCTGCTAACTGGAATAGCTCTACTGAGAGCGTCTGCATTTGTGTTGAGCTTACCTGATTTATGGACTATTTTGTAGTCATATTCCTCAAGACGTATTCTCCATCTCATCAGTCTTGAGGAGTGATCTTTCAGATTCATGAGCCATACTAATGGTTTATGGTCAGTTATGATTGTAAACTGTCTGCCATAAACGTATGGTCTGAATTGCTCAACTGCGAAAACGATAGCTAAGAGCTCCTTTTCTATTGTTGAGTAACGAGTCTCTGCACGATTGAGAACTCGACTCACATAGGCGATTGGGTGATCTCCTTGATCATCAACTTGAGAGAGAACTGCTCCGATAGCGTAATCACTGGCATCGCAGGTGACAAAAAATTCTTTGTCAAAATCGGGATATGACAGAATTGATGCTGAAATAAGTTTATTGCGTAACTTGAAAGGCGTATCTTTTTTCAAAAGATTTGTGAGTGGTTTGGCTATCTTCGAAAAATTTGGAATGAAGCGGCGATAGTAGCCAACGAAACCAAGGAAGGCTTTAATATCTTTCTCCTCCTTGTGTCTGGGATAGGACTGAACTGACTTGATTTTTGGTGGGTCTGGTTTGACTCCATTTTCTGTAATAATGTGCCCTAAATACATAATCTCCTTTCTTAGGAAGTGGCACTTGTCGGGTTGAAGTTTGAGGTTGAAATCACGAAAGCGGCTAAATACTGCTGTGAGTCTGGAATTGTGATCTTTGAGATTGTATCCATGGACTACAATATCGTCCATGTATACGAAGCAATAGATGCCTTGAAGGCTAGATAAGACAATATTCATGGCTCGTTGAAAAGTAGCAGGGGCTCCTTTTAAACCAAATGGCATACGATTGTATTCGTAGCGGCCATAGGGTGTGCTAAAGGCAGTTTTCTCCCTGTCCTTGGAGTCCATTTTTATCTGGTAGAATCCACTGGCTAAGTCGAGTGTGGTAAAATATTTCAACTTCCCCAACTGGTCTAATATATCAGTGATATTATGCAGTGTTTACGCATCGCCAATAGTAATGTCGTTAATACGACGAATGTCTACCACTTCTAGCCACTTTTTGCTTCCATTCTCTTCTGGTTTTTTAGGAACCAGGAGAAGTGGAGAATTCCAGGGACTATGTGAAGGTCTGATGATGTCTGACTCAAGCATTTCTTGTATTTGCTGATTTATTTCCGTTCGGCTTGCCTCAGGAAGTCTATAAGGCTTGGTATAAATTGGCGGTTTGTCCTGGAGGGTCTCGTTTTTGTGGGTAATCGCATCTGTATATGAAAGGAAATCGCCTTCTATGAAGAAGAGATCGTTGAATTCCCTACAGATATTGCGAACACTCTCAGATTCCTCTGAATTACAGTGATCCAATTTGATAAGGCTTTGCAGTTTATTTATTCTGCCCTTAATTGGATCTCTGTCAGAGTCTGTGGAGATGACCACAAAGTCGTCCAAGTCTTGGTAAACTGGGTTCACTTCGTAAGGTGCCAGATCGGCGTCCTCCTCATTTATGTTGAGGATTAGGACTTTTGCCATACCGTTGACTGGTTCTACTATCGAATTTCTAAGAAACAACCCTGGCCTTATTTCCTTCTTGCAACAGACCGATTGATTTTGAATAGAAGGAGTAGGAATTTCAATGATGAATTCTGATCGAGCCGGAATTTTAATTTTATTTAATTTATCCGATTCTTTCGGATTTCTAAAAGGAAGGAGATAAGATTCCAACTATTGTGGAATTTGGAAGGAGTTATACGATGATTCTGACTCGATAGAATTTGAAGGAGATAAAGCTTTATTGAAATTCTTTGACTTCTTTGATTTTATCTTGGAATTCACTTTTTGTGAATCTATTGATGATGGAGATAAAATTTTACTAGATGCAGCCTTTTGTGCGGCTATACATGAAGCTAAACTTTTACGTTCTTGCTTCATATCTTGTGAAGCTTTGGATGGAAATAGAATTTTTGTTTAATTTAGCTTCTTGTGTGGCTATAGATGGAGATAGATTTTTACCTTTATGCTTCATTTCTTGCGAAGCATGTGCTGGCGATCGATTTGCATTGCTTTTTGAAGCAATTGATGGAGATAGATTTGTATTAATATCTTTATTGGAGACTGCTATCCCTGTATATAACAGACTCTTTGTTTGAGACCTCTTTTCTGGGTCTTCGCTTTTTAATTAAACATATGGATAGTTGGAATAATATTCTTCGTACGGATAAGATGAATCAGATTCATTAACTTCCAGAGAAATCAATTTATTTTTATAGTCGATACTCGCATTGTATCGAAATGAAAAGTCATGACCAAGTAGGCCATCGTATGAGAGGATGGAGTTATTTCCCACAATTTGAAATGCGTGTTCTACACGGTTAAAAATTTAGGTGTAAATATTATAAACAAATAATATACATATAGGTCCATAAAAAGTTTGAGTAAATTGTATACTTCCACAATTTATAAAATTTTATAAGAGCATTTATTAAGATAATACAGGCGGCTATTAAATTGTTTTATATCAATTTTATATAAAGTTTAATCAACCTCTTGTATAAGATGTGTTTATAACTCTCTTCTATAAAATAAATAAATATAAGATATGCTTTTTTATATCTCTGTTATATTAAGTTTACCTCAATTTGTGAATAAACTTTTATACCTGATGGTATACTATTCTATATGAATGCATTATACACTATATCCCATTTAGACGTTTTGATGAATAAGATCGAAGGAATTGATTCGAATTAATACAGGGAATCGTAGTTTGTTGTAAACACATTGGGATGCTCCGCCCTCTATTAAACAGAAAACTATGATTACCCATTTGCATTCCATTAAATGCCACCGTATTGAAAAATGAGGACCCCCCCCCCTTCTGTTCGCATAGAAATGAAATGATTTATAATTAGAAAAACAAATGTTATTTGTAGTGGAATAATCAAAATATTTATTTAAAAAAAGTTGTTTTCATTAACCAACCAACTATTCTCTCCGATACAATGTATACGTTATGCTTACGTGGTATGAACAAAAGTTTTTATTTTACTATATATGTTTTGTTTGTTCTTCGAGATATTGCTTTTTCATACGAGTTTTCTGCTATGATTTCATACAATTCAAGTACTGTATAACTATTTTTTATCAAAGCTACCTGGTAAGCCTGATGGAAATCATCAAAGCAAACCGTGAAATATTCTCTGCATAAAAAAAATGTTTTTGATTTATATGTCAAAATATTCTCAATATGAAAAAAATTATGTGAAAAATTATCAAAACAAAAATATCGGTACGAAAATGTGTAAGCCCATGAATCCAAGACACAGTATGAATTACTCACTTTCACTGTGATTAAATATCTCTTTAAAAAGCTCGGAAAATTTTTTGAGAAACTCTGCTGAGGGGACGGTCGATTTGCCAACTTTCAAATCAGGAGGGTGATTCTGATCTCTTTGTCGTTCTATTTAGTCGTGAATTTTGACATATTTTGTCGAGTTTTTTCTTTTAACTCAGTTCATTTTGTGTCTTTACTATTATATACCACAAATGAACTATAATGAATTTTCGATGAACAAACGTCGAAAAACACGACTAAATAATCGACAAATTAGTCAACTGCTCCCAGAGGTTGGACAAAAATTTTACACTGGTAAATGGAAATTCTACACCTAATTAGAGCAATTCAAGTGCTTAAATTCGAAATAATATTTTGAATTTGTAATGTGAAATGTCATTTTCTGCTCATTCTACGTCATGCAAGGCTTGCTGAGCTAAATAAAAACACGACAAAATCAGTAGAAATGTTCATTTCATTTAGTCGATTATTTTGACATTCAAGATCGACAAAACACACAGAATCACCCTACTGGTTGTAGTTTTACATTTCTCCAAATTGACGCAAATTTTTGTTGGTGTCTCCGTGCCTAGCTTTTTTGCAAATTAATAAAATTCTTAATACAGGAGCACAAATTTTTAAAATATTGGTGATTAGACTCATAACGCATTGTCGTAAAGTGGCTTACAGGGCCAATCTTTTCTATTACACTGGGATAGTGCAACAAAATATGGTATTTGGGAATTAAACGGAGTTTGTATTCATTTACTATGATACGCAAGTGCTACTCAATAAGTGAACGTAAGAGATCAATTTGTGCAATTGAAATTTCTCTTGAAAAAGCTATGCACGAGATTTGTAACATCGTGGTAATGCCTTCCCATTTTTCTTGTAAAACATCATTTACTAAATCACCAAATATAAATGGGATGTGAATAAATAGTGTCGAGGTCTGTGAGGCTGACAAACTGAATGAATTTTTTTGAATCGGTGCCGTTGGAAGTGATTTCCGATGCAAATAACCAAAATTAAATGATTTTATTCTGTTATTTATATCATCAAATTTAATAATTTTGTTATCAACTAAAGCGTTGAAAAATGCATTAAGTATAAAAGGAATATCACCTTCTAATAAGTCATGCATGACATCAACACTTCCGTTTTCTATAACATCAAAATTTTCAAGTTCATTGAGGGAACAAATATTTTTTACGCCTTTAGGGTCTGTCGAGGATAATTGAAAACGCACATTTTCTATAATACGCAACTTCGATTTATCGTCCCGAAAAGTTTTCTGTACATCTTTTTTATGTAATTCACAAAATCGACAAAAATAATTGGCATTAAATCCACCCGAAAATCCTAATAGCGAGTTTCCACCTAAGTTATCGTGACATATTCCAATTAATGCACCTTTTAAGTTAAATGAATCCAGCGCAATACCCTCTTGTTCAAGATGTTTTAAGTCTAGCAAGATAGGCTTCAAAATCTGGTTATAGGAACCTTCTTGTTTTATGTCGTTGACATTAAATAATGCCACCAAATGCATTTGATCTAATTTAGATAGATATTGTTTGGGAATGTTTCTAACTGTGAAGTATATGGCACCTATTTTATGAATAGTTTTATGACTTCCCAAAGGGTTAGTACACTCGAAGTCGTCATAAAAAAGTTGGATTTGAATAGAGTCCTTATTTAATTTAAAGAAGTTACTACTATGATAAATGCTTCCACAACAGAAGCATGACAAGATGTTACCTTAACACGTATGGTTTCTATTAAAATATGTATGTTTAAATTCATCGTTTTTAAATAATGTTTCCAGGGTTTTAGATATAGGTATATACGGGAATGTATTTTGAATCAAACATTTTTTGTAACTGTTTGTTTCTTTACAATATCTAAGATCCCATCTGGTACTTATTGAAATTTCTTGTGGGGCTACAAAATCAATGTGCTTGTTAAAAAAAGTAGTGCGTTTATACTTTGATGAATATTCCGAAATATTTCTTAAAATTCTTTGATTAAATGAAGAAAATTGTTCAGTTAACAAATTTGTTGATGTTGTTTCGGGAAAATTGCTTATTACTTGCAAATAATCTGTAGTCCAATTTTTTATAAGAGAATTTATATGATTCATTATTTTATCTAAAGTTGAATCGGGAAGATCTAAAGAATTCATACTACAAACAAAATCTGATATGGTGGTTTTTGTTTGTAACAAGCTTTCATTAATATGTGCTTCTTGATTTTCTCTTGACCTTATTGGAATATTATTTGTAGATTTTGGAAAAGGTAAATCTGCTTTGTTCAAATTATTTTTTCTATCAGAATTGCAAGAATGGGTTTCTTTCAAAAAACACTTTAGAGCATGTTTCCTCAGTCCTGAATATGTATTGAATATAAGCTTATAATCTGAGCTAACAACACATTTAAGCTTAAGAAACTTGGAATCTAACAAACCATGAATTAATTTTAAGTGGCTAAATAACTTCGAAAGTACGAATGCTTTCTTTCTGCAAACAAAACATATATACTTCATGATAATTTTATGTTTTAACTTAATCCTTTGTGAAATAATATTTTTTGATGTAAAGCAAAATTAGTTATTACAAATTAAGGTCGATAATTTAATATATACCTCCTTTACTACAGGAGTTACTGAGCAATCAATGCCATAAATATATTTTTGAAGAAATGACCAAAAGGACCGCAAATTCGTATCATATTTTATATGGAAAATAAAATGTAACCTAAATACTAAGTCAAGACATTTCAGAAATGTATACGCTGGCTTCAAAGGTATTATTCTAGAGTCTAGAATTAACAAAAACTGCTTTATAGATGCTTTCGAGTTTCCTACAGCAATAATGTAAGGTGGTTTTTTCTGGGAATCTTGAATATATCCTTCTTCGGTAAGTCCAGCCTGAAAAATATAACATTTTAAAAGGCAAGCTTTAAATAAATACTGTTTATGCTACTTTTTTCCAAATAACGATATTGTCGATTGCTTGCTCATCTGTTAACCGTCTAATTTTCTTTTTTCCGTTAGGTGCTGGTGGTATCAGTCTTACTAGGTTTATAATTGACAGAATCTCGGAATTCCAATCTGCAATTTTTAAAACATTCTCACTTAATTAATATAATATTATACGTATTAAAAGAAAAAGTCCCTACCAGTTTCTCTTTCTATTTCAGTATAGAGCACTTTTTTTCCAGATTTTTTCACTATGGTAAATATGTGCTCTTTGTATTTCATCCACTCTGTTACAATTGATTGGTCGACGTTGGCGTAGCTTAATGCAATATCGTCAAGTATCTTTAAAAATAACATATTTATAAATGACGTTATAGTGTAAAAATAAATCAACTTTACTAGCTGAGGACATGTGAAAAAGTATGTTTGGGACTCGAAAATATTATACCCTTCTTCTTTAGCCTTCTCTCGTCGGACGGATAATGTTGTTTTCAGCTTTTCTTTCACAGTATCAATTTGGTCAGGTAGTACAGCTTCTTTCAGAAATGCTAAGTCCTGTTCTATTCTTTTGGTGTTCGTGGAATTTGCAAATAGCCCGTGTTAGATGAATTAATTAGGAGATCCTACAAATGAGAGCAATTGATTCATATGATGCTTAACTTTAACATATTAACAAACATCGATAACAATTAATTTATCTTAACTTATATTCCATTTTTCTAAATTATTTTGTCGAAGGAAAAGGTGTATTAAAGAAAGTGGTAATTAGTAAACTTACCAACTCGTTTCACCAGAGTTTTTTAAACAAGGGAATATAGTCACACAAGTTTGTGAAACAGCAAAAAGTTCATCACGGGTGGTTGTAAATCCAAAAAGTTCTTCTGTATATGCAGCTACATGTGCAATTACTCTTCTTTTAGCTGTGTCCGTTAGAAAATTATGAGATTCATATTCAAAAAGTATTGTTCGTCCTCCAGCCTTCCGCGATATAAAATTTTTCAAACTCTAAAATTTGTAATATACTCAAATCATACTCTTGAAAACAATCAAATATGCCGCGAAAGCTGAATCATTTTCAAAAATTTATTTAGGGTACCTATGCTAAAATAATTTCAATATTCTTTAGGTAACTTGGCTTTTTACCTCTGCGGATGCAATTAAAGTATTCCCCACTCAGGCATTTATTCTTCTCAATACTGGGAAATTGGAGTTGTCTTCGCTGGTTTGAGTGGCCGATTCAGTTAGTCTTACAGAATCCAAATTGCAGTAATTTTTGGTTTTCAAAATAAAATAAAATGAAGCATGAAATTAAAACTGGCGTATGTAATCGATAAATACATCCGGATCTATGATTATGTCTTGACAATTTGCAAAATGCACAAAATCTTCATAAAGAATGTCCGTTCCCTGCAAAGCAAAGAAAGAACGTCGTAAAGCACTCTCTTTCATTATCTTTAATAATTTTTTCAATTTGAAATTAAGTTAATTTCACTCTAAATACTGACTGCATTCAAACCCAACAAAATTAAAGATATCGCCGAGGTACTTCAACGATTTATAGGACTGCTTCGCTTTAAAAGTTTTTGTCTCCAAATGAGAGTCTGTGTGGTAACGTATTTAATACAGATTCATAGAACGAAGTGCAGTGTTATTATCAGAAATGTATTCTTTCCTTTCTTTAAGAATGCTAATTGAATACTAATTGAGGAAACTACACGAAGAAAATTCATCAATTATGCATATAAAATGTGTCTGTCATTCTGTGCAACTGGCGACGTCAGTAGCTTGGAAGGAATTACTTCCCACATATTTAGAATTTGTGCCTTCAAAAGCCTTCAATTGGTTTTCTATATCATCCGATAGGAGAGAAATGTATAGGGTATTAAATTCTCTTAGAGATTACTGAAACAGTCATTTGAAATACAAGCAGATATCTCAGACTGATTGTGTAGCAAGAATAGTGGACCAATAGCTGGAACTTAAAACACACTTTCAAATAGCAAAAATCAGTAAACGCTGTCGTTCTTCAAATATGTTATAGAAAGAATATTGCATTGAAAGCAAATTACTTTATTTACTCTTTCTAAGGCCGATCTAACAGGATATTAATATTTTAAATAAAAAATTTTGAAAGCAATTTATTTAATCCAATAAAGCTTTTATATGATTTATGTATTTTAACGACTTCTTTCAACCAAAAAATTACCTATCCAGATTGCAAAATTTACTTTCTTGAGTATGATATTATACCGTTCATCTACTTCAATTGTTATCTAGGCTATGATTTTGAAAATATAAAAACATAAAAGTATTAAAAACGATATCAAAATTTGGGATGGAAAATACTTTGTGTACTCGTTCATCTTACGATGATGTAATGTATATAATAAACAGCGATCCTCGATTTAGATATTATTTTAACTCAAGTAAAACATTTAAAATTATTTGAATGAGTACAAAAATTCGACACCTTAAAATTTGTAACACTTTTGCCGAACTTTCTTCTATAGCTATAGCATTAAAATTATTGTTACTTCCTTGGTGAAATGCTAATGTGGACAGAATATTTTAGCCAGTTAAATATATTTGAAACAAAACACAGAAATAGATTTAATTTAAATTTAAATTGTGTTCATTCAATGCTAACCACAAATTATCGAATGCAAAGAGCACAGAAATTGCAATTCTTTTGATTTTCAAATGAGATTTAAAATTTTTTTGCACTAATGCTGCTTATGAACATGAAAATTATGAAGACGAAAGATACTTAGGAAATACTATAACTGATCTCAATGAATTTTAAATAGACTATTTAATATATTTGAGATGCTTTTATGTTTTTTATAACTGAATATATTTTATATGTAACACACTTATTATTTAATTAAAGGAAATTTTTTTGTCTTTTATTATTGTTTTGTCTTTATATTTCTCGGTATTCGTAGTTTCTTAATAAAAATTAAAAAAAACACGACTGCAAGAAATCTTTAAAATTTTAGTCTATTTAATTTTACTTTCCTCATTGCCACAAAAGTTTTTTTTATTAAAAATATTTATAGAAATACATACCTGAGCACACAAAATCGTAATACACTATTTCACTACAGGTGACATCAAATTTTTGGAGTTTTATAATTCTTTTTACTCCATTATAAGCACAACTAAAAAAAAGGCCTCATTATCTTTCACTGATTTTAAACTCCACAAAAATTCTTGCTTATACTAAATCGGCACTTCCACTTTTACTAAATCGACGCTTTCAGCAACGCAACAATTTCACAATTAGATCCTGCTAAACGAAACTCACTTTATAGAATGACTCATTCAACGAAAGCAAACAGTTCTGCATAAGACTGTATGCATTTTATGGTGCTTAGGTATACCCTAACAAACCCCAGCCACACAGTCTTATCCAAGAACGTCCATATATACCTACTTGCCATCGTGGCACATACTGCGTAAGTGTGCCGGCCAGTGACAAATTCTCAGTTTTGCATAACTCGCTTGATTCTTCTCATTGTATGATATATTTCTAAGTATTTCTCTGATACAAATAATTTGAATGGATTTAATATTGCTGAAAGGATAGAGTTTACACCAAAACAGTATCAAGTTATCAAATATCTAGTGAATGTATAAGTTTTATATTGAACGAAATTGATCTTTATATTTAAATGGATACAGCTTATCCCTTGGTCGTTTACATTATGCTTTTGTACTAAATTCGGATAAGAAGTTAGAATTTTTTGGTATTAGAGATACCGATATCCGTATATTTATTAGATTTGATATGGAAAAGTGGATTCGTGGAACTAATAAGATTGAAAGTATAAAAAAAGAACATCGTTTATACCAATTTTTTTAACCGTGTAGGATGGAGTTAAATTTGGTAGATTTCAAATTCAATTTTGCAAATATGAGTCCTTCTGTACAAGTGGACTCGGTAAATAATGTATTAATATTGCAGACAGCATCTCTGTAGCAGATACTGCCTGGTTTCAGTCGATGGAGTTTTATTTGGCTGATATCTGCTCCAGTATCAATTAAAAATGTAAGCTTTGGAGCAGAGCAGATGTCAACAGGCAAGGAAAGAGTTAAAGAATTTTTATTTATTTGAACGGGGATTTGAATTAATTTCTTGCTGCCTACTTTTCCGTCGATATTGTCACCTGTGAACTTGTGCTGTAGTTTGTATGTGCGAGGGGTTGCCGAATGAGACCCCCGCTACATCCAGTTTTCCTGACTGGATGCCGATAAATTTTTGTTGTCCTTCCTATTTGGAGATGGCGATCTATCCGACATATTGGCATTATTATATATCGGCGGTGAAGTTCGACTTTCTACGAATACTGGCTATTGCTATTTTGAAGCTGTCTTTCAGCCGTGTTTGTTGGAGGAGTATTGATCACCTTCTGGAAATTATTTTGATTTCCCTAATTGTAGCCAGAACGACTCTTGTTCACGGCTCTTGTCCGGCAGTCCTCGATTGTATGTCCCATCCGATGACAATATCGACAAGTTTGGAGAGCGTTGTAATTGGGGGTTTAGCTTTGGAACTGCATTGAAATTTTGCGTGGTGCGTTGTATGACTGGCCAACTTGATGCAGCATGCCCCAGTCTATTATATTTGAAGCAACGAAGATTTGAATTTATTGTTTGCGCAAATGGAGTTTGATTAATCTTGTTGTGTGCATGGGAAACAAGTTGTTTCTGCTCTAAACGTGATGCATGCTCCAAGATGTGTGATTCTAAAGCAGAAAAGGATTTATCGGAATGCACTTTGGCTAAGGTCTGTAATTCTGGATTGGATAACCCATCTTCAATTGCTCTGACATCCTGACACTCATTATCTCTTAACAAAGACCGTAGGAGCACCTTGTCCGTTGTATAGGAATGTGTTGCTTCATTTAGCTTGGACAGTGTTGTATTTAATCTCTGCAAAAAGTCTTTTACACTTTCCTCTCTCCTTTGCCTGGAGTTAGTCAATTGAGATTGTAGTGTGGACCTAGGGGTTTTGACTTCGAAAGTTTGGGCCAATAGAGATTTTAACTCAGGCCAAAACCCTCGAGAATACTTTCCAAGCCATGAAACAGAAATCTATATGTGTGCGTTCGGAGTCCGTACTCTAAAATGCTCTATATTGATGCTTATGGAAAAGTGCCAAACATTGACTTTATATATGCCATAGAGCCTAAACTACTATCCATACAGGAAAATAGTCATCTAGTAATTTAAAGCTTGATTCCTTACCTTACCAAAGGCTACTCTTACTATATACCTTACTTAACAAAATAATTAAATAGTTTTGATTACAAAGTAACCTTACCATTTTACGCTCAATACATCTCAGCTGAGTGATAATTGCATGTGCGTATGTGCAGCCGTAGTCCGAATCTGTAGGCAGCTACATTCGATATCATTAGCCCAGGGCATCCCATGACGGCAGAGCAACATTATAATGATTACTCAGCTGAGAATTTTTGTTTGAGGAATCGTAGTCATTTGGTTAAGATAATTTTTTTTAAATAACTTTGTTAGGAAAGGTATGAAAATTTTATTCTGGTTCGGAAGATAAGAAAGCAATCTTAAGATTATCACAACACCATTATTCTGTATGAACAGTAGTTTAGGGCGGAGGAGCTATTCAATTCAAACCTTTGTCAATTTTACATAAGAACACTGCAAATATTTTAGAATGTAAGGACTACGCTGGGCCTCGCATGTGGTAGGGAGGGAGTCTGTTTCATGGCTTGTGAAGTATTCTCGAGGGTTTTGCTCAGGCCAATCTGAGATTTGATTGTATCTGTATACGTCGTATGCCTCTGCCGTAACCTCCGCAAGATACAAGCCATGAACAAAGTCGAAAAAAGAGAGCAGCGGGCCGGTCAGCAGGCGACATCCACAGTCTTCTTGCCTTGTCTTACTGAAGGAGTTTTTCATATAAAAGTTGCTTGTATTTTGTTTAAACACTATAATTTCCATAAATTTGTTCTAGATGCTATTTTTTTTAAACTATTAGAAAGAAAACATATTTGGCTGCAATTTGTTTTAACCCTATTTTGCTGTGGTAGCGACAGTTTTGGGCTTTAGGACCTGTTTAAGATGAAATTTTATTTTTTCCTCCATGACGAGTATACAAAATGCCGTGAGAGTGAGCTCTTACTGCATGCTGTACCCGGCACGTTAAGGCCTTTTAATGTGTCGGTGCCTTCGGAGACTTCATGGCTTGTATTATATTCCGGGGGTTACGCCTCTGCGGATAATTTACTCCTTATTAAGCTAAGGAGGGAGTGTTTTTCGTTCGCCGTCGTTGCTGTTGCGTATGTGTCATCACAACTTGAAATAAATTTGTGGAGATCTTTCGGATTTCCATTGAAATTTGGAATTAATGTTTTCGCTTCAGATGGGAAAAAACTTGATTGGTCTCTGAAAGAGACATTGTGGTGATGCTCTGTGGAATTATTTGTAGTATTCGTCACATTTTGGAATCGAGAGTCCAATTGTTCTTGCAGCGCAATTACAGTGTCTGAGAATGATGTTTCCATGTTTATGTAAACATTATTTGCGAAGTATTCGCTGTCTTTGTCGTTTGGGCCAACATTCAAGATTATTTCATTGTGTGTTTCTTCAAAATCATCCCAATATTTGTGCAACGAGTTTAATTTTTGGTTTAGATATGCCTCGATTGCAGTTGCAAGTGAATTATTATCTATAGACTGGATAATATGGGATAATGTTTTTTGTCTATCTTCTTGCAATCGAAATCCTACTGTATTCGATTGATCTTTGTCTGTGGTGTCTTGGTTTTCAGCTGCAGTTGTTTTTTGAGAAGTTTTTGGAGGTGGGACGTAAAACGGGATATTTTTGCGCTGTGTGTGGACTGATATGGATTTCAACCTATCAGACAGAGTTGCCTTTGTAAGATTGTACCAGTCCTCCGTTTTGTCATAGCATGACTGCTTAAAATAATCATGAGTTTCAGTAAAATTTTCATGATCTTGAATCAGGGTTTCAATTTTTTGAAATGAAGCCCATAGTTCTTCCAACTGTTGGAGTTTTCCAGAAGTAAAATATGAAGTCTGTGATAGTCGGCCAGAATTTGTGTAATTTCTGTCATTTTTGGGACTTGTGAAAAGCATAGCTCATCGAAAGATTTGTTTTCTTCTGTCATGATAGGTTCGTGAAGTAAAAAGCGGAGAACTAGGTGAAAATATAAAGAGAAATTATAAGATAGAGTGTGTCTGTTATTATTATGGAATAAATTTAGGTTTAGATTTGTTTAAACTATAAAAGACGCGGCGATTTTTTATGGACCAAAGAAAAGGCAGACAAGTAGAACACAAATAGTTAAATTTCTCAACAGCAATAAGCAGCTGTTAAGTTGGTTATGCGTAAATAATTATGTATAAGTAAAAGTGTTTCAGTAATCTGTAATATGTGTGAAAAACACATGGTGGATAATTTGTTCGATTTGTCAATAATAAGCGGGTTAATTTATTTTAATTGGATGTAGAGGGAGAAAGATAGAAAAAAAGGCGTTTTTATAATTTTTTTTTTTTTTTATAAATTATAGCGAGAGAAGTAATAAAATCTCAATGCAAGTAAAGAAAAAGAAATCGCTCTTTCCAACCAAAATCATTCTCCTGATCGATAAATATATGAAGCTCTATCGCAGGGGATCGATATTTGATTTTTTTCGAAGTCCTCTGGCCAGCAAGCTCACGAGGTCTTACCGCAGAGGTCGCTTCTAGGAAGAAGGTATCTTAATTTTTATTTATTGAATTAAATGTTTATGTTCGATTTGTCAATAATAAGCGGGTTAATTTATTTTAATTGGATGTAGAGGGAGAAAGATAGAAAAAAAGGCGTTTTTATATATATTTTTTTTTTTTTATAAATTATAGCGAGAGAAGTAATAAAATCTCAATGCAAGTAAAGAAAAAGAAATCGCTCTTTCCAACCAAAATCATTCTCCTGATCGATAAATATATGAAGCTCTATCGCAGGGGATCGATATTTGATTTTTTTCGAAGTCCTCTGGCCAGCAAGCTCACGAGGTCTTACCGCAGAGGTCGCTTCTAGGAAGAAGGTATCTTAATTTTTATTTATTGAATTAAATGTTTATGCAAGTTGCTGGAATGAATATCTAAGAAAAAAAATTTAGTAATAGGATTAAGAAATATTTATGGGATCACTTATTTGAATTAAAATCTCTCACTTGTGTATTCACTTGTATATGTGTGCTGTACGCTATATAGGCTAAACGAATTAATTAATAGAATATTTGAGAGAAAAAGAAAACTTCACATGTTTGTAAGGGTATATGTATAAAAATGAATTTCATATAAGAAAAATCGGCTTTAACTGTACTTTTAACCCTATCCAATGTCGTTTGCATGGTATTGATTAATGTTGGTTAATGATGAAGATGGTGTTTTGTGTTTTTGGTTTTGGGTTTTGCATTGGACTGCCTGGACGTTGTAGGTGTTGTTGTTTTGGGTTGTCAAAAATTGCAAGTGTTGTTCTGTCGTCCTGGTAGACGTCTTCTTCTGGTCGTCCTACCTTCTTTACCAAACGTCTTGTTGAGGCAGGGATGAAGCCTCCTTCGGTCCCACGGTGAGCGCTTGGGCGCTTAATCTTTTAACTCCTCTAAGTACCTCTTGGGTACCCGGGCTAATTTTATTTTTTTTTATTTTTATTATTAGTTTCTGTATAATTTATTTGTTTATTTTTTTACAGTTAAATTAAAGTTTTACGAAACTTTTGTTTTATCTGATTTAATTTTAATTTATAGGCGCTGATTTTATATTACTTTGGGTTCGGTTACCGCTGCCAGCAGTTGTTGTCACTTGCCCGCTCGTGCTCCCCAGTTATAGGTAGAGAAGCGGTCGGAGAAAAGGTTTGTAGTAAAACTCCAATCACAGCTTCTTTCTTTTCGGTTGAATATTTATTTTTCGACACGAGATCTTTTTATTATAAATTAGAACTCTTATCAGTATCCATTTCGAGTCCCTTGATTTAATTACTTTAGACACAAAAATCTTTTTGAATACAAATATGAATTTTTAGACACACAAATCCTTTTACTATAGATTTGAACTTTTATCAAGATTCGATTTGAGTCACTTTATTAAATTATGGGTAAAAATAATTTAGACACAAAAATCTTTCTTAATACAAATATGAATTTTTAGACACACAAATCCTTTTATTATAGATTTGAACTTTTATCAAGATTCGATTCGAGTCACCTTAGTAAATTATTGCTAAAAATACTTTAGACACAAAAATCTTTTTGTTACGAATTACATTTATAAAACAAATATTTTTATCCCGAAACTTCTCTTGGCGGATTTCAAAAAACGAGTCCCCAAGGGTTGGGCAAATTGCACCCAGGTACCAACGATCGCTTCAAAAGCTATTTCTTTCCCTTTATTGTTTTCTCACGACGTTGAAAAAACGTACGTGAGAAAATGCAAGAGTTCTTTGATGCGAGCTATATGCATCAATGCAAAACTGTAATCCGATATGCACTTGTGCGCCCGTCTTGAAATATTAATTTTAAGAAGGTGCGAATAATTTTGATAATTGTATGCATGTATGTACATACATTTAGATTGGATTAAGTAGGTAATGTACGTATGTACATAGTACATACGGAAAAAAAGTAAGAAGACACTGTATGTAGGTAAGTGTGCATATCGTGTGAGTGAAATGTGTGCCTGATAACAAAATGCAATTTATGCTAAATTGCATTTTGTTATACTGTGGGAATGCATTTCTAAATGCATTTTAAATTTTGATTGAAATTTTAAAATGAAATAATTTTTCATTTTCAGGGTCAGTTATGAGGTATATCAATATATTGTATAGGACAATATATTGATGTATTGACCTTATGGTTGTGATTTAGGGCATTGGTACCTGAGTCTCAACATTATATGTCACCAGTCAGTACCAAGAAAGTTGATCACAATAATAATTTCATTGTATATTCATACAATCAGCAAAATTCAGAGCCTGATATTTTCTCTAAAACCTATCCGATTCCTATCCAAAAATCCTAACGTACTTTTTGCGGGGCGGAGGATGTTTAGTCCACCAACTGAACATTCTTCCCTAGCTGTATCCAGCTATTATTTTCCTAAAAATAAACAAAAAAAAATCCACAAGGAATCAAACTCCAATAAAAAAGTTTCATAATACATACCTAATTAACCATTAACAAGTGCTGCACAAAGTTCCGATGATATCCACAAAGATCCCTTGATGACGTCACAAGCTGCGAAGAACAAAATTTCAGTAAAAAATTAATTAAATTCAATAAAACAATACAAAACTCACCTAAATTACATGTACCTCCATGTATAAACACAATTGACATGACAGTCAATTGACAATACGTCAACCAGATGATCTCGCCACAGCAATTGGTATAAACATTGCTATGACAACGCCATGAGGGGTACATCACAGGCAACCTCAGCAGCTATAAAAAGGCGGCGAACGATAGCAAAATCTCCCATTTCCAAATCAGAGTTGATCTGATCAACTCCTAAGCCTTGGAGTCTGTTGTGAGCAAATCTTAATCCAAACCAGAAGGTAATTCTGAAATCCAAAGAAGTTCTACATACAGAATCAATCAATCCTAAAACAGAAGTTAACTCTGGCCGTCCTAAATACTTGAGGTTGACTCAATCCTAAAACAGAAGTTATTCTGGCCGTCACAAATATTTGAGGTTAACTCAATCCTAAAACAGAATTTGATTCTGGCCACGCAAATATTCGAGGTTAACTCAATCCCTATACAGAAGTAGATTCTGGAATATCACAATTGAGGTTAACTCAACTTATCATATAGGAGTTGATCCTAAAGCCAAGTACGGAGTTCGGGTATTGGTAAAATTTAACGCGGTCCCCAAAAAATAATATTATTTCGCTGGTAAAAAGTTGATGTAAGTTCTATGTGGAGAAAACGAAGTGACAGTTGTCAAAATTATAAATAATTCGGAAGTATTTCTAAATAAAAGGGATTAATAATGGATTTAATTAATCAAATCGGTGACGCGTTTGTTGCTGCGGCAGGTTTGAGTGTACAGCTTTTTGTGGAAGCAAGTAATAGCAGGACAGCGCCAACGGTTTTGGTAAATCCGTATTTACAAGAGTGGAGTGAAAAAAGGCGCTTTAATACCGACGTAAATATTACAATTCGAATTTAGTCACTTAATTAAATTTCCCATATATTTTAGTTCAAAGATATGTATCACAATCCGAAGGTTTTCAAAGAGAACTTCCACATGCAGCCCTCCGTTTTTGATGATTTGTTTGAGTTGGTAGTAGAGCAAATTTCAGGAAAAAGAAATACAAGACCACATGACAAAATTAGCCCCAAGGAAAAATTGGCAATTGCATTGGAGTACGTGATTACAATAATTAGCTTATAGTATATATGTAGTATAAATCTTTGAAATTTCTTATAGATATTTGGCGAGGGGATCTTTTCAGAGGCATGTATCGTCAATCTACCGCATAAGTAAACAACATTTTAGGACTGTTCTAGATGACGTTTGCAGTGCGATTTGTACAGCATTGGCAGGCGAGTTTCCACCAATAGAGAAATCGACATTTGTCAGAATTGGCAACGACTTCAATGCGACATGTAACTTTCCAAATTGTGTTGGAGAAATCGATGGTAAACACGTCGCCATTAAATGTCCAGGAAATGCTGGTACACTTTTCTATAATTACAAAGTAAGTACAGATTTGTTCATAGTTTTATTTAATCATGCAGCTTGACTTAAGCGTTTTTTTTAAATAGGGATTTCATAGTATTGTACTTATGGCGGCAAGTGATGCTAGCTACCGATTTATAACAGTCGATATCGAAGCTCACGGGAGTGAGGGGATGCCAATGTCTTCTTAGCCAGCAATTTGGGGAAAAGCGTTTTGCACGACAAGCTTCCTTTTCCGGAGTATATGTATATCGAAAACAAAAAAATACCATATTTCTTTGTTGGCGATGATGCTTTTCCGTTCAACAAAAGGCTAATAAAACCACAACACCTAACCGATGAGGAAAGAATTTTTAATTATCGCCTTAGCAGAGCAAGACGATGTGTTGAAAATTCTTTCGATATTTTATGTTCCAAGTTCCTGTGTCTGGCTAGAACAATGTTCTGTGGTTCAGATCGTGCACAAAAGATTATTGCTGCATGCTGTTATTTGCACAACTATCTTTTACGTACCAGCAAAGACAGTTACTGCCCAAGAAATTATGCTGATTACTACAACAAAGACGGAATTTTAATCGAGGGTGAATGGCGGAAAAAAATTCCCAGCGACTCGTAATATACTGCCAAAATAAAAACAACTGCTAGTGGTCGCCAAAATAACATTGGGAAAAATATCCGGGATCAAATGAAAGAATTCGTCAATTAAAACGCTGGTTCCCTGTCATGGCAACGACGAGCTGTCTTTTTGGAATAAATAAATAAAAACTAAAATCTTAATAATTTCTGTATTTTATTTATTTATTTTTATTATTATTAATGGTGACGTGCTAATCATGGTTAAAAATAATCATATATAGGCAAATCATTTTATTATAATTGTGACTTACTCTACTGCAACTTCTGGATTTCGTCATATGCAAGCTGGGTGTATTTCATATTAAGCTCCTCCACTTTATTGTCGGGAAGTTTTTGGAGCATACGGTCTAAATTGGCCAACATGGAAAAATGTTTAAGTTCAGGCAGTGGTGGTGGCAGAGCTGAAGTTATTTGCTTTCGTAAAGTAAGCAACTCGGAAATGTTTTTAGAAATATTGGAAGCACTTTCAGCAAGAGTATCCTTAAATTTCGTAGTTCTTCGATGTTGTGATTCCCATAAGTTTAAAAATAAATGTTAAAATAAGTTTTCGGTTCAATAGAGAATATCTCACATAGGAGTAGTTGCTGGTATCTTCACCGGAAGTTTCCGTTACTTTGGCTTCTGGAAGGGTATCTGTGCTTGCCAAGTGAGTTGAAAAATTCTGTAATTTCTAATGATAATGTATGAATCAAAAAATTATATATCTTAGCTTAAGCTCTAGTTTGATAGTTTGAGGCTCTAAACAAGACATGCAGTCATTAAACTCCCAGAATCTTAGTTGACAAGTACTGAATCTCCATCGTCGTAAAAATCAGTATCCGCAGCACTTCCAGAGCGTGAAACCTCTTTACCACGGGTGTGGTAGCGCATACTATTTTTCAATGACTTCCAAATTGCTTTACAATTCTCAACTGATGTAAGATAGTTATATAATTTATTTAATGGAAATAACAATGAACATAACTGGTGTTTACCAGTTTCACCCATATTTTTTGACACACAATTCCATCCAGCTGTCACTGCGTAGCTATTGTGATGTAGCTTTTCATCAATTTTCCATATAGCTGGCTTTTTCTGGACCAAACCGGCAAGCATTCTATTCTGCTCCGTCGAAAATATTTTGCGAGCATTTTTCCTCTTTAAAGTAGTATTTCTACCTTTTTTTAAAGAAGGAGCCCTACTAGTCGAAGGAACGCAATCTAATACTGGAGTTGGACGCAATTTTGCTGTGCTGGTTTCAAACTCCTCTTCCAAATACTCCAAATCGGTAGTATTATAGTCGTCTAGGAAATCCATGGCAAAAAATAAACGAACTACTTTTGAACTATTATAAAACTTACTATATTTCAGAAATATACTTACTACTTCAATTGCTGTACACAAAGTTTATTTACGTACCACTTATGCTGGGGTTGGTAAAAAATAAATTTTGAATTTATATTAGAATACGCTTTGCCAAATGTCAAAATTTTAACAGCATTTTAATGCTCTGCACATTAAAAAGGTCAGTAAAATGAGTGGAGACTTACAAAACGCCATCTAGCTTATAATTGAGAAAAAGGGCCATCTTACCAGAGAACTCCGTACTGGACCACTAAAGACCTCAGAAAAATTTTTGCTTGGGATTTTACCAGCGGTAAAATTTGTCTGGAAATGTCACTTTTTACCTGAACTCCGTACTGTTTTACTTGAACTCCGTACTAGGCTTAAATAAATACATTACTTGAGGTTTACTAAAAGTACGTCGGCTAGGAGTTAATCCTAAGGATTGCAAAAGTGAGGTTAACTCAAGCAATTTCACCCAGGAGTTAATCCGAAGGTCTAGACAACTTTATACAAAAGTGAGTCCAGATCTATTTCCAGACTAACTCTGCAATAAATACATTTAGAAGTTAGTGCTGATAAACGTGGAAGGAACTCCCATCCCACACGTAGCAGTACTCAATTCGCTGCACTCAGACAAATGCACAAAACTAAACGTCACAAGTACCATTACTGCTGTTCCTTCGTAGCAACATACCGATTTGCTGCAGCTAAGGTACACACTGGACAAATGTTATCAGTGTTGCCTTCATACGATCACGTACCAGCTCGCCAAATGCACAATAGAAGCCCTCACGTGGCATTTCGAGGGAAACATTCTAATTTCGAGATCAGACAAAATTGAATTTTTCTCACAGATCAACAGTCTCGTGCCCACTAAATCATCATACTATTCTTCTTCATTTCAGGAGTAAAGAGGAAAAGGCATACAGCATCCCACAGCATTGGACCTACGGGCAAAATTTTGAATTTTATTTTGAATTTTTACCGAATTATTTGTTAAGTTTTATTGAATTTTTAAGTAGTATTAAGTCGGAATTAATTGAATTGTGATAATAGCTGTAAGAAAAAAGTGAAATAGCACGATTAAAAAATAAAAATTTTATACTTTGAATTAAAAGCTGAGTTATCTTTTCAAAACCGGCACCCCGTCACACACATTAATAATACAGTCCAGTACAGAGAATTTTCATAAGGAGTTTCCTTTCTTTGACTTAACCTCACACTTTAAAAATTTATGTCCTAATTTAGCACTGGTCTGCTGCTGTATATTGCTTTGGGCAAAATTCCGTCTGTTCACTTATTGACCCACTTTGAAGCTAACAGCCTTCGCTCTAAGATTATAAGCTTTTGAACCCTATTCAAACGCATAGTTCACATTTTCCTGCACATTTTCCTAATTTGTCGTCAGCATCTACTCTTAGAAGTTCATTAAGAGTTCTAAGGTTCCTAAAGAGGTGATAGGAACTCGCATGATCAATCATCTGCTGACCGAAAAGTATTCGGTAGGGTGAAGGGCCGGTTGTTTGGTGGATTGAGCTCCTGAGGGAGGTAGCTATGTGGTTTTGCTTCTCATCCCACTTAGTGTGTTCCTTCTGAATGTATGCCCTAATCCCTGCCAATAGAGAGCTGTTCACTCGCTCAGAGGCGTTTGTTTGCGGTAAGTAGACTGACGTTCGCAAGTGTTTGACCCCATACTTATCCAGTAATCTGGCGAACTGAGCTGAGCAAAACTGGACTCCATTGTCAGAGACTACCATCTCCGGAACTCCGACCACATGAAATATTTCTGTCTCGATGAATTGACATGCATTACGAGTAGATGCCTTTCTCATCGGTTTTAGAATCGGGAATTTAGAAAAGTGGTCAAGAATTATTAGTATGCTATGCAGACATTTCGTTTCGCTTACCTGGGATATGGACCTAGAAAGCCGACGTACAGCTTTTGCCATGGTCTGTTATATACCTAAAACATACCTGGTTTTCATTACTTCATTAAAATCTTTAAATTTTGATTTTTAATGGTAATGCAGTAATGGAGGAAGATGATTACAAACAAATGCAACCTAATGCAAAATGGTGTTACATACCTAAAACATACCTGAAAATAGGTAGAAAATAATTATTCAAAATCATTAAATTTTCATATAAGCTAATCATGCTTAAAAGCATGAGTAGCTTATCAATTTAATCAGTGAAGAAAATTGAATCAGCACATACCATTTCGTTTTTACAAAAATGTTCCCATGCCTTCAGCAAAATTTGTCAGTAGAAATATTTAATGAAAAAAAAAATAAAGCAAAGGACAAATCGTACCTTCAGTACGATTTGTCGTGAAAATTACAATATGTATGTACGAACGTACATATCGCGACAAAAGTGATCAAGAGCCGAGTTGAATTTTGAATTTAATTAACGGCGGTTCTTAAAAATTAAACAAAATCGGCAGTCGACTTTTAACAAAAGAAATAGAGTTGAATTTAATATTTTGTTTTATTATTAAAGAGAAAAGTTGTGAGTTAAAATTTTATACGCGGGGTTAAAGAACAAAAATAGGGTTGGTTTGAAGAGAAAACAAAAAGAACAAAAATTGAAAACGGTCGGTTCGCGGGCTATGTATATAGGTGTTATCGGAAAACAAAAAAAGTGTTCACAGAAAATAATCTTTAATGCAAAGAAAAGTTATTAGAGTGAAAGTGTACTTAAAGGAGCTTTAGAGGAGAATTAAAAAGAAATAAATTATTAAAAAAAGGGTTTTGGATAACTCCCCTGCCAGAGTCACAGGAAGGTACGTAACAATTGGCGCAGCCGGTAGGATAGAGCCTACTTTGCAACACAAACAAAATATAATCGCTCGAAAACCCTCTATCCCGCGAATCAAAAAGGAGTTAAGAATAGGATCGAATACTGGGCAAGACACCCTACCCTCCGCCTGAAGTTGAGTCTGGCTTCAGGAGTATTTCGATCTTGTCGGCTCCCAACGCTCGGGCTTGGACAGCCTTAACTGCCTCTGTTTGAAAAACAAGCAGCCACCCCCTCATCAAAGCACAAAGTGCCAACGTGGGACAATAGCGGGCTTCATCCCAGCCCAGGATAAAGAAGTCCACATCCCAAAATTTTAAAATTACACTTGAAGGAAGATCAGATACACTCCAATCTGCGATCCGGAGCTGAAAGGGACTTCGCAGTAGACAACGCGCTCCCCTTTCATCTTTTATCCAGGGGAATTTAAGAAGGCCACCCCCCCCCCCCCCCCCGGCAGCAAAAGAACTTCAAGCAACAAAACCAGCGATCCTGAATTGAGAAAGAGCTTGAAGAAGGCAATAAGCCCCCTCTCAATTTGAATCAAGGGAATTAAGACGGCAGAAGCCCCCTGTTAAATCAACCATTGATCCAACGTTCGTAATTTATAATTTCTCGAAATATTATAAATTACGCTATAATTGCACATCGAAAAATTTTTCAGTCAACAAATAGCAATAATAGACAATATTTCCGTTCTCACAGAATGTGCATACCTACTCAGATTACGTCTTCAGACGACATATTATACCGCTTAAGTGGCGCAAGAATGAAAACATTCTGTGAGAACTGAAATTATCGTACATCAAAAAAAAAATTTGGTCTGTAAAATAGAAATTTCACAACGCGTAAGCAATTTTTGTTAATGTGAATTTTGTAAGTAAGTTGCAGCACCTTTTCTTTTGTATAAATTATTTTGAGTTTTTAAATAAAGTGTCAGTCTTTGAATTTTACTAGTAAAAACAACGTCTTCAATTATTTTTCATCGACAAATAATCTGGTTGCTGGTATAGTACCTACAAGCAAGCTCGTGATACAGGTCAAGTACCTTGATCACAAGCTTTTGGTATTAAAAAACTAGTTTGTTGGTTTAGTACCTGCAAGCGACTTATAGTGCAACGGTTAAGTACCTTTACACATTCGACCTGCATTCGACTTATAGTGCAAAGGTTAAGTACCTTTGCACATTCTACCTGCAAGCAATTTGTAGTGCAAGGGTTAAGTACCTTTACACATTCTACCAGCGGTCAAGTAAAGGAATTTGGTCGCAATATAAACACCCCCCTAGCTGCAAATTTTACAAATGGTGGCCCATGAGCGAGGAAAGCTCCCATCAGGAGACGCCGCAGGAAATCTCACCAATTCCACCAACTCCACAACAATCTTCCTCACAGGGCGACGCACAGGAAGATCCGTCCCGGTACGAAGGAGGCAACGCGGGAGCAATATCTGCAACAGAGGGTATTAGCCAAACACCCCCAACAAATTTAACAACAAGAGCCGTCACGTTAAGGAGCGGGACAATACTAACAGGTCCCCACCAAGTAAGATCTTCTAATTTAAACTTAGAAAATAATTTAAAGTATCTAGAGGGGAAAGTGCGAGACTCCTCCGAACTTTCTGTTATACAGTGCGATTCTATTGATAAACAGCTCATAAAGTCCATTGAACGGCGGCTTGAGCAAATCACACAATTCAAAGAAAGTACGGAAAATTTTAAAGAAAGCTTAAAGCAGTTTGGGGAAATCTCGCACTATTTCGAAAAGGAAAAATAATAGTGTAGAATTAAGCGAAGGTGACATTGAAGACAGTGTCAGTGATTCCACCGCGAGTGAAATCCCTTTAAATTGGCTGGGCGACTCCCTTCTGGAAACTAGCATGGAAGATAATAACTCCCCAATAATACCAAGATCAAAGTCAAAAATCCCCAATATAAACATGGCAGATTACGCGAAAATTGCCAAGCTGACTGCTCAGCTGATTCCCCTATTCTCAGAAGAACAGCACCCAAAATTGAGCCTAGAGCTCCAAACTTTCCTAGGATGCTGCAGGCAAGTGATATAGTGCATTTCGGTGGAGGAACTATCAGCATTTTTACAAATCTTCCCCACCAGACTTCGAGGCGAAGGTTACCAGCTTTTTGCCTCAAATATGCCCACTACTTTCAAAGAAGTAGAAGAACGGTTAAATCGCACATACCTGCCTAGGGAAACTTACCAGGAACTGGTAAATAAATTAATCACCACTAGGCAGTATCCTTTGGAAAACCTCACGGCCTTCACGGCACGAGTAAAACAAATGCTGGCACTCTGCAATGAAGCAGCACAATCCAAATACGGAGCCACAGCAGCACCAGCTGTTAAAACGCAGCTGGAAGATTTTGCAAAAAACGCCCTAAAGAGTGGAGTCAGTAACCCTTATATGTGTCAGTACCTGTTGACAATGACCGACGGCACTATATATGAATTAATACATAGAGAACTTCACATGGAACGTCTCCAGGAAAGTGCTCTATTCCTGCAACCTTCAGCACAATCTCATCAAAATGTGATACAAAATCCGATACCCCATTCAATAAGTGCAACAACACCAAATAACACACAATTTAGCCAAATTAATTCATCAGCAAATCACAGCGTATTTAATCCAGGCATAATGCCATTCGCTCAAGTTCCTCAGACCCTGTCAAAGACAAATAGTCACATTCAGCAGCCGCAGTTCACACAGGCAAACACATCACCATACATCAAACAGGAGCCAAGATCTCCTAATAAAAATTATAGTGTACAAAATAAAAATAATTATTTAAATAAAAGCAGTTGTAGTTTTTGTAATTTAAGACGCCATACATACGCCGACTGTCTAAAACGTAAAAATACGCCGTACTGTGTGAACTGCAAAATGTATAATCATGACGTGCGTGACTGCAGGAGGAACAACAATAGTTTTCAAAGACCCCAAAACAGAGAAGCACCAAACCAACGTCCGAGAGAGCCGCAATACCAGAATAACAACTCCATAGTCTATAATGTGCGTAAAAAGTTTGAGTTCTGTGGCCGTACTTGACATATAATAAGCGCATGTCAACAAAAACGTAAATTGGAAGCTCGGAGTCACAGAAACGACGTACAGTCAACCCAAAACTCCCCCGCTCCACTATAGAACTCCCATCTAACAAAATAGGGTCTCCTCAGCAGCCCGATTCCAGTGTCGCTACAGTTAAACTTCCTTTAGACATAGGCCTGAACGGCCAAACTAAACTAGTAGTAGTCACAGGCACTCAGATAAGTATAATAAAGAAAAGGTCTTTAAAAGATCTCAAAGAAATCAACCAGAATGAGGCATGCACACTTCAGACCCCATTTGGTACCGGAAAGACGCTGGGAAATTGCCAGGGAAACTTCGTTTTCAAAAACAAAATTCCCCGCAAGTTTCAAGTCGTAAAGAACCTGCCTGGCCTTTCCGATGATGGACCTGTAGGAAATGATTTCCTAGCAAAAAACTGTAACGTTGAGGGTCCTAATAAGGCACTAAGGTTTCCTAGCACGGAGACTTATCCCGATGAATTTGATTTGCCATTGATGTTTGAAACGGAGAAGCTACATTCTGAAAAAAGCAGTCGAAGTAAGAACACTTGCAGAAGAGGTAGAGTCTAAACAGGCTGAACTATCCACCTGCAGTGTCTTCAAGGCATCTCAAACGAGAAAAGCTGGCTGCCAAGCTCCAAAGGACCCAAGGAATGTGAAAAAAGCTGTCTGGGCGAACAAGAGACCGATGAAATCAGGCAGCAATTGGTTACCTTTAAGGAACCAATCTGCATACCTGCGTGCTCTCAAATTGTTGCCCCAGACCCGTTACAAACTCAGGAAGAAATGCTCTGTTTATCACAAGAGATAAGCGATGGTGTCTTCTTGGCAAACAGTTTACTGTCATCTGGAAAAAGATTAGTGCTTGTTAGTATTCTCAACGCTAACAGTCATCAAGTAGTCATGCATAGCTTAAAGTTACACCTATATCCAATAAACGACTACACCGTAGTCCCATTAACGCACACAAAAAACCACAACCATACGCATTTTCCCATACCAATTTTAGAGGCAATATCAAACACCACAAGAGACGGAACTGAGTGTCGAAAGCCTACCTAAAAGCTGCTCTTACGTCCAAAATCCCGAGGCATAAATCACTATTAAACAAACAACGGCCATATAAGAACGGTAGCGAGTCGCTAAAGCCTATATTAAAGGTGCATAATACTCCACCGTCACACAACACAAAAAAATTTCAAAAAGCAATAGCATCGACGCGCATGAGTATATCATACAACCTATGGCAAAGACAACACAGGTGGACCAAACTCAGTCGTCAACAAAGCAGGAAGCAAATACCCTGCAACATGCTAAAAATAACGAAATAAAGCCTCAAAAGGAATCAAATAAACCTCATCTACCTACAGGTAACAAGTTAAACAGGAAGAAAAACTCAACCCAAGGTTCAGCTGAAAAATCAGAAATTTTACATAATGTACGATATCTATACCCGGATTATGAGATTCCGGACGACATAAAGCAATACCCGCGGATATCCAGGCTAGAGCAGGAACTCAGCCTAGACCCTAATTTGACCGCGGAAGAAAAAATTTCGATATCAGAACTCTGGGACGAGTATAACGATATCTTTTTCCTCAAATGTGTAAAACTCACCTATACAAATGCGATAACGCAAAATATTCCATTGGTGCAAGATCAAGCACCAATCAATCGAAAAATGTGGCACTTACCTGAAACACAGCGGAAAGTCATTAACGGGCAGCTAAAAGAAATGCAAGAAAGCGGGACCTGACGGTGAAAAAAGGTGACGCGTCGTTGTCGATTTTCGTAAATTAAATGAAAAGACAATTGGAGACGCATTCCCGCTACCCCGAATCGAGGATATTCTCGACCAACTAGGTCACGCAAGGTTACCACGCTCGATTTGGCCAAGGGCTATCACCAAGTTCTAGTCGACAAAAAAGATCGACATAAAACTGCTTTCAGCACAAGCTATGGGCACTACGATTTCTAGCATATGCCATTCGGGCTCAAAGGAGCCCCCGCCACATTTCAACGCCTAATCAATTTCGTACTAACAGGCCTACAAGGCCTCGAATGTTATGTCTACCTAGATGACATTGTCATATATGGAAAAAATTTAAATGACCACAACGAAAAGTTGAGGAAAGTCTTCAATCAGTTGAGAGAAAACAACTTAAAACTGCAGCCAGAGAAGTGCCAGTTTCTACGAAGAGAAGTTGTTTACCTAGGACATAAATATTCTAGCGAAGGAGCCTTACCAGACTCAAGTAACATTTCCTGTTCCAAGAACAGTAAGGCAAGTCCAGTTATTTTTAGGACTTGCCAATTACTACAGCAAATTCATTCCAGAATTCTCCAAAATTGTACATCCAATCACAAATTTACTCCGAAAGGATGTTAAATTCACTTGGACAGAGAAATGCCAAGAAGCATTTCAAAGCATAAAAAATGCTTTAATTTCCCCACCACTTTTGACTTATCCCGATTTCACAAAATCTTTTAATCTTACTACGGACGCAAGTAACGAGGCTGTAGGAGCAGTTCTTTCTCAAGGAGAAGTCGGAAAGGACCAGGCCATTGCTTATGCAAGCCGCACATTAAACAAAGCCGAAAGAAATTACTCTACTATAGAGAAAGAGTTATTGGCTTTTGTCTGGGTTACCAAGAATTTCAGGTGCTATCTTCAAGGCCGGAAATTCACGGTCTATACTGATCATAAGCCTCTCAAAGGTGTCTTCAATGTGAAAGATCCTACTTCCCGTTTGGTGAGATTTCACCACAAATTATCTGAATTCGATTACAACATCGAATACAAACCCGGGAAGTACAACACTAATGCAGATGCGCTTAGTCGCATTCCTCAAGCATTAAAGAAGGCAGTTTAGGAAATACCTTAACGGTAAAAGCCCTAGTCCACCACACGATGGACTCAGATGTGGAGGAAGACAATCCCACAAATAATAAGGAAAAGAAAAAATCCGCTCATTGTTTCGTCGTGACTCGAGCTCAGAAGCAAAAGGCACAAGAGACAATAAACAGCTCCAGTGTGGAGACAAAAGAGCACACGAAAGCGGACCAAAACGAAATTCAACTCACGGAGGCGGAAACACTAGACCCAAACACGCTTGACCCGCTTGTAAGTACTGGTAAGACACCCGACGTTATTACGAGCCCCACGGAGATTCAAACAATCCTAAAAGATTATCACGATTCTCCGTTTGGTGGCCATCAAGGTGTTATAAAAACTTACAAACGCATAAGACACAAGTATTGGTGGAGACACACACTTAGCGACATCAAGAAATATATTAAAAAATGCCCAAAGTGCCAGACGATGAAGCATCTCCACAATATAAAATGCCAATGGTTATCACGGACATCACAGAACAACCGTTCGACAAAGTTTACCTCGATATTGTAGGTCCTTTAAAAGAGACCACATCAGGTAACAAATATATCTTGACCTTCCAAGATAATTTAACAAAATTTGTCGACTGGTATGCAATACGTAATGCAGAAGCAGTCACAGTAGCGCAAGTTTTCTTTGATGAAATCGTTACGCTCTATCGCATACCCAAAAGAATACTCACCGATCAGGGAACAAATTTCCTGAGTGAATTATTCAAAAGAGTATGTAAGCTTCTAAAGGTAAAGAGGTTACAGACTTCAGCATACCACCCACAGTCTAATGGAGCACTAGAGCATGCACATAGACCCCTAATAGAATACCTGCGAACAATCGTAGATGAAAATCCCAAAACATGGGACCAATACCTACGAACCGCTGCATTCGTGTACAACAGCAGCGTTCAGGAGGGTACTAAACTTACCCAATGGACCCAATGCCGTATAGGCAGGCTTCACAGCGGATGTCCCATCAAATTTAAAACGGGATCTCGAACCCGTTTACAATCATGAGAGCTATTATCATATACTGAAGTATAAGCTCCAAAAATCATATGCCACGACAAGAAAGAACTTATTGGCAAGTAAACAACGCTCAAAGGGGTACTACGATAAGACAGTACGGCCCCTAATTTTCCATGTAGGAGACAAGGTCCTCATCAAGAATGAAAGCAGAAAACATAAGCTTTCTCAAATCTGGGTAGGACCTTATCAGATAATCGCAATACCAAGCTATGTAAATACCACAATCAAAATTGGTAAGCGAACAGTAACGGTACATAGTAACCGTTTGAAACCATATTTCGAATAAAAATATATCGAACAAAAATGAATCAGGTTGACTTGAAATTCCTACTACAGTGTCCTCATTTCAATACCTCCCCATAAACATTTGCGGTGGAGTCACTCCACTGCCCAGTTTAAAACGGCACAATGCAAGTAAAATTCATCATAGTTGCCCTCTTCTTCCTGTACACAACTGGAGCAATTGCTGACAAACCTTATGTAATGAGCCAGCTAAATGACTCGGGTATACTTTTCGAGGACCTGGGAAATCTCATGGTATATCATGATACCTGGAATGTCCTCACCGAGATAGATTTGGATGAACTAGATGCCCAGATAAAGCTAGCAGAATATGCAGAGCACTTGGTGCATACACTCTGCATAAATATAACAAACCCAGAAGACCTGTGTAACGTGCAGCGACTAAACATACACGCTATAATAGATAGCGTACGAAAGCGCACGGAAACTATAAAGGAACTGGTTCCAGGAAAACGTAAAACTAGGTTATTGTTCGACGGAATAGGCAGCGCAATGCACTATCTATTTGGGACCATGGACAATAACAACGAAAAAGAAATTTACAGCAGGTTAGAAGAATTTGGGTCGAATACACAAGCCCTAGCCGAGCTCTAGAAGTTGTAAAAGCTACCTTGGAAAGGATTCAAAAACCGCTGACTATGTTAATAGACAGACAACAAAAAATAGCACACCAGATAAACGATCTCCACCATGTGGCCGACGATTTAGCTAGGAGGCAACTAAGACAAGCTTATTGCTCCAAATCATCGAAGTCGAATATCGACAACAAGCCCTCCTGGATATAATAATGGCCAGTAGAACCAATCATATTCATCCACTCCTAATGTCTCCCAAAAATCTGTTGGAGATATACCGCAAGACGACCTCGATTTGCCCAAATGACCAAAATGGTCTATCTGTTCTATATCAGACAGCTGAAGCTCAGTCACTCCTTATGCAGAACAAATTGGTGGTGAGAATTACTCTCCCGATTTTTAATCTGCCAAAAGTGAGGCTACAACACATTCAATGCTATCCTGTACCCAAGTCAGCAAATTATTCATTAATTCCAGACCCTGGTTATTCATACATAGCAAATAGCACAAAAACTCAGGAATTTCTCTTATTAAAATGCGATGACATGAAAAGTTTCAAGAAAATAACAAGTAATTTGGAAGAAAACACGTATGTAGGCCGGCTGACCACGTGTTATATATATAAAATAGGCCTAAAAAAGAAAATCTGAATAAAGCAATAAATAAAAATATTCCAAATTATAAATTTTCACATAAGCTAACCATGCCTAAAACATGGTTAGCTTATCTATTCAATCAGTGAAGAAAATTGCGTCAGCAATTTTCTTCACATTCCATAAAGTTTAAAACAAAATTATTCCCATGGCAAATTTTGCTTTCAGAAAAATTTGCAAGTAGAAATATTTAATTTAAAAAATAAAAGAAAAGATAAATCGTACCTTCAGTACGATTTGTCGTGAAAATTACAATATGTATGCACATCGTACATACATACTGCGAAAAAAAGCCTTCACGCTTAGAAATGAGCGCCGCGAAAATACGTTATATGTATGTAGAATGCAAATATTTCTAATCACGCAGATTGCGAAAAGCTACGGCCAGCTCTACACGCATGGCAGGACCAATCGAAATGAGCGACGACAAGAAGCGCGCCATGGTAGCCTTCTTCAAGTTTTAGCTGCGAACGAGTAAAGACGTGTCAAGTATTTTTTAAATAAAAGTAATTCTTCAGTTTTCAAGCGACTGTTTTATTTGTAAATCCCACAAAACTGGGGGCTCAGCCGGGATTGCACCAAACAACAGCCAAGCTGAATAGGAGTAGCAACCCCACAAATCAACGAGGGATACAGCAAAATCAACGTGGGATAGGCGGCGAGTTTGTCAATGAACGACAAAGGATAGAACCAGAATAATACAATTCGAAGAATCCTGGGTAGTAAGAGTGATTAAAGAGTGGTTCAAAAGAGACAAGGTAACATTTTTGTATCTTTATAAATTACAAAGCATAAAGGAACATAAAGCACATAAAGCTTCAAGCGCACGTAGCTTGTAGTATTGGATCAAACGCATTGCGACTCAATCAAAGTACTTCGAAAGCTTTCTGCCGGAAAAAAAGCTTTCACCTCACAGAACTATTTTCGAAGACACAAACCCAATCGACTGTCGGACGACGAGGTGAAAATCGACTATGGTGAACGTCACAAAGTACATTCCTAACATTTTGCTTGAGAAGTGACAGTCCAGTTGAAAAATTTATGCTTTTTGTATTTTGAGCACTTGGTGACATAAATTCATAATTATGTCAATTATATTGAATGATTAAATAAACTTGAAGTTGGTTTATGTCAAAATATCATTACTTTTATACAATATTACTCGGAATTAACCGAACATTACGTAAGCGAAAAGAAGTGAAATACTTTATCAAAATTAAATTACTGTACGAACTAAATAAACTAAATGAAATTAAAACTAGTATATGTCAATAGATTATCATTTGCATGAAATATTAAAGATAAACACGCAGAATTAATCGAACTTTACGACTGAACTGATCAATATAAAGAATTAGAATCAACGCATCAGTTCCCTTAAACGAGTTTGTAAAACTATCAAGAACCAAATTAATGAAATTAAGTAACCCCTTTATAAACAAACTCAAGTGATTAAGTTCTGGTACACATTTAGAATACCCATTGAATAACTTAATTCTACAGTAGCAATGGGAAAGAAAAGGAGGAACCATACAAATAGTACGGAACTGGATAATATCGAGAACGACTCAAACGCGACGCGTCTTTTTCGAGAGAGTCTGATAATCCGGGAAGAATCCCTTCGCGTTCGTGAAAATACGATAATTGAAAAAGAGCAGCATTTAGAAAAATTACAAACGAAACTGTTAGAAGCAAAAGACAAAGAAATCTCATTGCGCGTCGAAAACGAAACGCTACGTACTAACAGACTACACTCGGTGTCATTTCAAGATGCCTCAAACGCAATTAGTGAATTTTCGGAATGCGAAACTCCTCCGAACTCTGTGAATCAGTGCGACTCAGTAGAAAAACGAATCGAAAATTCGAGAAGAGAAAGATTGGAAACAATCGAAAAATTTAAAATTAACACAGAAAAGTTCAAAAAGAACTTAAAGGAGTTTGGAGAGTTTTCGCACTCTCTCGGGGTAGATATCATTCAAAATAATAGTGCTATGTTAACAGAAAGTGCCATCGAAGACAGTTCAGTGATTCCACCGCGAGTGAATTCCTTTCAAATTTGCTGGGCAACTCCCTTCTGGAGACCAGCTTAGAAGCCCAAAAGCCAAAGTCTAAAATCCCCAACCCAAAGATGGTAGATTACGCTAAAATCGCCAAGCTAACTGCTCCACTCGTTCCCCTATTCTCAGGAGAACAGCACCCAAAATTGAGCCTTGAGCTCCAAACTTTCCTAGGATACTGCCGGCAGGTAATCTAGTGCATTTCGGTGGAGGAACTATCGGCATTTTTGCAAATCTTCCCCACCAGACTTCGAGGCGAAGCTTATCACCTTTTTGCCTCAAATATGCCAACTACTTTCAAAGAAGTAGAAGAACGGTTAAATCGCACATACCTGCCTAGGGGGACTTACCAGGAACTGGTAAATAAATTAATCACTACAAGGCATTATCCTTTGGAAAACCTCACAGCCTTCACGGTACGAGTGAAACAGATGCTGGCACAATGTAATGAAGCAGCAGAGTCCAAATATGGAGCCACGACAGCACCAGCTGTTAAAACGCAGCTCGAGGACTTTGCCAAAAACGCACTGAAAACAGGCGTAAATAACCCCTATATGTGTCAGTACCAGTTGACAATGACCGACGGCATTGTAGTTGAATTAATACAAAGAGTACCTGACATGGAACGTCTCCAGCAAAGTGCTCTATTCCTGCAACCTCCAGGGCAGTTTCATTCAAATGTGATACAAAATCCAATACCCCATTCAATAAGTGCAACAACACCAAATAACGCACAATTTAGCAAACTTAATTCATCAGCTAATCACAGCGTATTTACTCTCGGCATAATGCCATTCATTCAAGTTCCTCAGACCTCGCCAAACACAAATAGTCACATTCAGCAGCCGCAGTTCACACAGGCAAACACATCACCATACATCAAACAGGAGCCGAGATCTCCTAATAAAAATTATAATGTACAAAACAAAAATAATTATTTAAATAAAATCAGTTATAATTTTTGTAATTTAAGAGGCCATAAATACGCTGATTGTTTGAAACGTAAAAATACGCCGTACTGTGTGAACTGCAGAATGTATAATCATGACGTGCGTGACTGCAGAAGGAACAACAATAGTTTTTAAAGACCACAAAACAGAGAAGCACCAAACCAATGTCCTAGAGAGCCGCAAAACCCCAATAACAACTCAAGAGTCTAACAAAATAGGGTCCCCTCAGCAGACCGATTCCAGTGTCGCTACAGTAAATCTTCCCTTAGACATAGGCCTGAACGGCCAAACTAAACTGGTAGTATATACAGGCGCTGAGGTAAGTATAATAAAGAAAAGGTCATTAAAAGATCTCAAAGAAATCAACCACAATGAGGCATGCACAGTTCAGACCCCATTTGGCACCGGAAAGATGATGGGAAATTGCCAGGAAAACTTCGTTTTCAAAAACAAAATTCCCTGCAAGTTTCAAGTCGTAAAGAACTTGCCTGGCCTTTCCGATGATGGACTTCTAGGAAATGATTTCCTAGCAAAAAACTGTAACGTTGAGGGTCCTAATAAGGCACTAAGGTTTCCTCGCACGGAAACTAATCCAGACGAATTTGCTTTGCCATTAGAGTTGGAAACGGACAAGCTACATTCTGAAAAAGCAGTCGAAGGAAGAACACTAGCAGAAGAGGTAGAGTCTAAACAGGCTGAACTATCCACCTGCAGTGTCTTCAATGCATCTCAAACGAGAAAAGCTGGCTGCCAAGCTCCAAAAGAGCCCAAGGAATATGAAAAAAGCTGTCTGGGCGAATAAGAGACCGATGAAATCAGGCAGCAATTGGTTACCTTTAAGGAACCAATCTGCATACCTGCGTGCTCTCAAATTGTTGCCCCAGTCCCGTTACAAACTCAAGAAGAAATGCTCTGTTTATCACAAGAGATAAGCGATGGAGTCTTCTTGCAAACAGTTTGCTGTCATCTGGAGAAGAATTAGTGCTGGTTAGTATTCTCAACGCTAACAGTCATCAAGTAGTCATACATAGCTTAAAGTTACAGCTATACCCAATACACGACTACACCATAGTCCCATTAACGCATACAAAAGACCACAACCATACGCACATTCCCATACCAAATTTACAGGCAATATCAAACAACACAAGAGACGTAGCTGAGTGTCTAAAGCCTGCTAAAAAGGTGCATATAGCCCTTCTGTCCAAAATCCCTAGGCATAAATCACTATTAAACAAACAACGGCCGTGTAAGAACAGTGGCGAGTCGCTAAAGCCTATATTAAAGGAGCCTATTACTCCACCGTCACACAACACAAAAAATTCTACATGGTCAAAAAGCAATAGAATTGACGCGAATGAGTATATCACACAACCTAAGGAAAGACCACACAGGTGTACCAAACTCAGCCGTCAACAAAGCAGGAAGCTAATACCCTGCAACGTGCTAAAAATTACGAAATAAAGCCTCAAAAGGAATCACAAAATCCTCATCTACTTACAGGTAAAAAATTTAAAAGGAAGAATAATTTACCCGAAGGTGCAGCTGAAAAAACAGCAACCCTACAACATGTACGATTTTTATACCCGGATTATGAGACTCCGGACGACCCAAAGCAATACCCGCGTACTTCTTGGCTAGAGCACGAACTCAGCCTAGACCCTAATTTGACCGCGGAAGAAAAAATTTCGATATCAGAACTCTGCGAAGAGTATAACGATATCTTCTTCCTCAAAGGTGACAAACTCAGCTATAGAAATGGGATAACGCATTATATTCCACTGGTGCAAGATCGGGCACCAATCAATCAAAAAATGTTCCGCTTACCTGAAAAACAGCGGAAAGTCATTAACGAGCAGCTAAAAGAAGTGCTAGACAGCGGGATAGTCTAGTCTAGTAAAAGCCCTTGGAATTCACCTCTACTAGTTGTCCACAAGAAAGCGGGACCTGACGGTGAAAAAAGGTGGCGCGTCGTTGTCGACTTTCGTAAATTAAACGAAAAGACAATTGGAGACACATTCCCGGTACGCCGAATCGAGGATATTCTAGACCAACTGGGTCACGCAAGATATTTCACCACACTCGATTTGGCCAACGGCTATCACAAAGTTCTTGTCGACAAAAAAGATCGACATAAAACTGCTTTCAGCACAAGCTATGGGCACTACGAGTTCAAGCGTACGCCATTCGGGCGCAAAGGAGCCCCCGCCACATTTCAACGCCTAATGAATTTCGGATTAACCGGCCTAGAAGGCCTCGAATATTTCGTTTATCTAGATGACATCGGCATCTATGTTAAAAATTTACATGAACACATGCAGCCAGAGAAGTGCCAGTTTCTACGAAGAGAAGTTATTGACTTAGGATATAAATGTTCTAGCGAAGGAGCCCTACCAGACCCAAGTAAGACGGCCTGCGTCCAATCATTTCCTGTTCCCAGAACAGTAAGGCAAGTCCAGTCATTTTTAGGACTTGCCAATTACTACAGGAAATTCATTCCAGACTTCTCCAAGATTGTACTCCCAATCACAAATTTACTCCGAAAGGATGTTAAATTCACTTGGACAGAGAAATGCCAAGAAGCATTTCAGAGCATAAAAAATGCTTTAATTTCCCCACCACTTTTGATTTATCCCGACTTCACAAAATCTTTTAATCTTACTACAGACGCAAGTAACTAGGCTCTAGGAGCTGTTCTTTCTCAAGGAGAAGTCGGAAAGGACCAGCCTCTTGCCTATGCAAGCCGCACATTAAACAAAGCCGCAAGAAATTACTCTACTATAGAGAAAGAGTTATTGGCTATTGTCTGGGCTACCAAGAATTTCAGGTGCTATCTTCAAGGCCGGAAGTTCACGGTCTATACTGACCATAAACCTCTCAAAGGTGTCTTCAATGTGAAAGACCCTACTTCCGGTTGGTGAGATTTCACCACAAATTATCTGAATTCGATTACAACATCGAATACAAGCCCGGGAAGTACAACACTAATGCCGATGCACTAAGTCGCATTCCTCAAGCATTAAAGGAAGACAGTTTAGGCAATACCTTAACGGTAAAAGCCCTAGTCCACCACACGATGGACTCAGATGTGGAGGAAGACAATTCCACAAATTATAAGAGAAAGAAGAAATCCGCTCATTTGTTCGTCGTGACTCGAGCTTAGAAGCAAAAGGCACAAGAGACATTAAATAGCTCCAGTGTGGAGAAAGAAGAGCACACGAAAGCGGACCAAAACGAAATTCAACACACGGAGGCGGAAAAACTAAACCCAGCATCGCTTGAGCAAAAAGTTGGTACTGGCAAGTCACCCGAACTTATTACGAGCCCCACGGAGATCCGAACAATCTTAAAAGATTATCACGATTCTCCATTTGGTGGCCATCAAGGTGTCATAAAAACTTACAAACGCATAAGACACAAGTATTGGTGGAGGCACATGCTTAGCTACATTAAAGAATATATTAAAAGATGCCCAAAGTGCCAGACGATGAAAGCATCTCCGCAATATAAAATACCAATGGTTAGCACGGACATCGCAGAACAACCGTTCGACAAAGTTTACCTCGATATTGTAGGTCCATTAGAAGAGACCACATCAGGTAACAAATATATCTTGACCTTCCAAGATAATTTAACAAAATTTGTCGACTGGTATGCAATACCTAATGCAGAAGCAGTCACAGTAGCGCAGGCTTTTTTTGATGAGATCGTTACGCGCTATCGCATACCCAAAAAATACTCACCGATCAGGGAACAAATTTCCTGAGTGAATTATTCAAAAGTGTATGTAAGCTTCTAAAGGTAAAGAAGTTACAGACTTCAGCATACTACCCACAGTCTAATGGAGCACTAGAGCGTGCACATGGACCCTTGATAGAATACCTGCGAACAATCGTAGATTGAAATCCCAAAACATGGGACCAATACCTACGAACCGCTGCATTCGTGTATAACAACAGTGTACACGAGGGTACTAAACTTACCCCAATGGACTGCCTATACGGCTTCACAGCGGATGTCCCATCAAACTTAAAACGGGATCCCGAAGCCGCTTACAATCATGAGAGCTACTATCACAAATTGAAGTATAAGCTCCAAAAATCTTATGCCACGGCACGAAAGAACTTATTGGCAAGTAAACAACGCTCAAAGGGGTACTACGAGAAGACAGTACGGCCCCTAATTTTCCATGTAGGAGACAAGGTTCTCATCAAGAATGAAAGCAGAAAACATAAGCTTTCTCAAATCTGGGTAGGACCTTATCAGGTAAGCGCAATACCAAGTGATGTGAATACCACCATCAAAATTGGTAAACGTATCGTAACGGTACATATTAATCGTTTAAAACCATATTTCGAATAAAAATATATCGTACACAAATGAACCAGGTGAGCTTGAAATCCCTACTACAGTGTCCATTAAGCCTCATTTCCATACACCCCCATAAACATTTGCGGTTGAGTCACTCCACTGCCCAATTTAAAACGGCACAATGCACGTACAAATATGCTTAAAGGATTGTTTTCTTCTTCTGAATTGTCCACAGAAATGGCGCTAAAATTCATCGTAGTTGCCCTCTGCATCCAGTTCACAACTGGAGCAATTCCTGACAAACCTTATGTAATGAGCCAGTTAAATGACTCGGGTATACTTTTCGAGGACCTGGGAAATCTCATGGTATATCATGACACCTGGAATGTCCTCACCGAGATGGATTTGGATGAACTAGATACCCAGATGAAGCTAGCAGAATATGCAGAGCAATTAGTGCATAAACTCTGCATAAATGTAACCAACCCAAAAGACCTGTGTAACGTGCAGAACTACACATACACGCTATAATAGACAGCGTACGAAAGCGCACGGAAACTATAAAGGAACTAGTACCAGGAAAACGCAAGGCCAGATCGCTATTTGACGGAATAGGCAGTGCCATGCACTATTTGTTTGAAACTATGGACAGCAATAACGAGAAAGAAATTTACAGCTTGTTAGAAGAACTTGAATCAAATACACAAGCCCCAGCCGAGCTAGAGAAACAACAAATCAGTGTTGTAAAAACTACCTTGGAAAAGATTCAAAAACCGCTGGCTATGTTAATAGACACACAACAAAAAATAGCCCACCAGATAAACGATCTCCACCATGTGGCCGATGATTTAACCAGGAGGCAACTAACACAAGAGATTATGTCAAGCTTCTTGCTCCAAATCATCGAAGTTGGATATCGACAACAAGCTCTCCTGGATATAATAATGGCTAGTAAAACCAATCATATTCATCCACTCCTAATGTCTCCCAAAAATCTGCTGGAGATATACCGCAAGACGGCCCGAATTGCCCAAATGACCAAAATTGTCTATCTGTTCTATATCAGACAGCAGGACCTCAGTCACTCCTTATGCAAAACAAATTGGTGGTGAGAATTACTCTCCCAATTTTTAATCTGCCAAAAATTAGGGTACAACAGATTCAATGCTATCCTGTACCCAAGTCAGCAAATTATTCATTAATTGCAGACCCTGGTTATT